>SZWC01006380.1:65615-103962 GCA_023375785.1 Penium margaritaceum | reverse complement strand
AAGTGTGTATAATTGCGTATAAGTGCATATACGTGCGTGTAAGTTAGTGTAAATGCGTGTTAGTGTGTGTAAACATGTATAAGTGCGTGTCAGTTTGTGTCAGTCGAGTTAGTTCGTGTAAGTGCGTGTAAGTGTGTGTAAGTTCGTGTAAGTGCATGTTAGTGTGTGTAAGTTTGTGTAAGTGCGTGTAAGTACGTGTAAGTTCGTGTAAGTGGGTGTAAGTACATGGAAGAACTGTCAAGAATTCTGTCCTGGCTGTGCCCTAGGAGGGTTGGGAGCACCGACGAGGATGCCTGGGCCTTCTTTGGAGCACGTTGTTGCTACTTCAGTTGCCAATGCGAACCAAGGTGGAAGAGTGGGGAGTCCAAGGATCACAGTCCAGAGTGGGCAGAAATGAGTCGCAAGCCGTTGCACTCAATCGAAGTGGGAATTGTTATTATTTTCAGTGAGATTACATCAGATTCTTATAGCCTATGATCAGAGCTTTCCAACGCATCCAAGCACGCCCAAAACGGAGCAGTATAGCCCCTGCTATGGCCGTCGAAGTAACCCATGGTGGAGCCGCCCACCATGCCCACGAACGGGAGTGACGGAAGGCGCTTCCACGGTGGCTTGTCGAAGCGCCCTTCCTGGCACTCCAACGTGGGGGGAAGTTTGCCCTGGTCTAGGAGACCATCTACATCCCTTCCTTCATGGCCATGGTGCCTTTGGAGCCCGTTCAACCTGAACTCGGACCACCGCGGTGGAATTATCCCGTCATCCATGACGGAGACCCAGATTCCACACGCCGACCACCCGACCTTTGGGCGGGGCTATCTTTCTGAATACTCACTCCAATTGAGCGATTCAAAGCTCGATCTTGCATGGAAAATTCCAAGGAATCCAAATCTGCAAGCAGATTTGATATTGGACTACTACCCAGTGGTCGAACCAGGAAAACCATCCACGGCAGCCATGGCAAGGGGCATAATTTTCTAACAATCTCCCCCTGCACCGCAGCCATGATGCCCTGTCCTTGAACATTTGCCATGCTCCACTGTCCGGCCAATCTGCTGCTGTGAGAAACTCTCCTCAGCTGCCCTGCACCAGTTACAACACGTAGCGGCGGACGCCTATCTCCCTGCTGGCGACACTTGCGCCCCCGTGCGGGACTTGGCAGAGCCCCCGTGGCCTGCCTTGTGTCCTCCATTGTGTTGGTGTTGGTGCTTGTCGCGACAGTTGGTCGCCTCCCCGAGACGACCAGGGAGCCCTTGCCTCCTTGCAAGTCTGCTCCCCTTCACATGGGAGACCCGCACCTCTTGCGGCATCCTCCCCCATGTGCGAAGGCCTCGGACCTTCCTTTATGTGCTCCATCGCCTCCGTTTGTGCTTTGTGGTGCCTTTGATTTATCAACACCTTCAGCACCTTGTGAGCTTGGCCCTGCGTGCTGCATATCTCCCCCGCCTTCTTGCAGTGCCTCCATGCTGCTGCTCTTGGTCGTTGCCGGCACCGCCTCTACGCGTGCCGCATCGCCCAAGCTGCTGCCGCCCGCACCGCCGGCACTGGCTTGCACTTTATTGCAACCAGTCTCGCGGCATCCACAATGCTGCAGCTGCGACTGCTCCTCTAGTCGTCGCCTGCGCTGCTGCCACCGCCTCGCTGCACGTCTCCGACGCGCATGCCTCCCTCTCATGGAGAGGTCTTCTAGTGTTGGTCCCTTGGTCTGAGTTCCCGTGTCGCACTCCTCATGCACCTGCGCTTCCTCTTTCGGAGAATGTGGAGAAGCGGAGGTCTCACTCCCCTCTCCCACATCGTGCATGTTGCATGCATCATCCGCCTGTTTTGCATAATTCAGAGACGCCGACACACCTGCCGCACCCTCTGTTGCATGCCCCTTGAGTGCTCGTCCTCCTCCTTGAGGACTTGGAACTGACGACACCTTGACTACACCCTGCGACATGGTCCTCCGCTCAGTCACCATCGCCCCCTTATGGGACTCGGCAGTGCCCTCCTGGCCTGCCTTGTAGCCGCGGTCCACCGTCGTTGCCGCTCGGAGCGCGTTTTGCTCCTTCGGAGAGCTCAGCCACCTGTCTTCGCTCTCCCCCTGTTGTGCAGCTCTCCGGACCTCGTCCGCCCACTTTTGATGCGGTGCACCTGCTGCCCGGCCTCCTGCCGCATGGTGTTTTTGGTCCCGGTCTGTTGCTGCAATGAGCCCCTCAGGCTCAACTTGAGGACCAGCCCTCATGGCGTCCTCCCTCTGCTGCGTGGTCCTCCCTGCCGCCACTGGCACCTCCTCTTGAGACTTGGCGACCCCTTTATCAGCTACCTCGTGGTCACGGTTCACCACCTCTGCAGCCCGGAGCCTTTTATCCTCCGGTTGAGAGCGCGGCGTCATGCCGCCACTCTCCTCCTCCTCAAGCCCTGAGGTGGAGCCTTATACACACGACGCGTTGGCACCCGGTCGTGGCACTTGAGCTCTTGGGTTTCGGCCATCTTGTCGGTGTAGTAGCTCCCCTTTAGCCGAGGCGCGGAGCCCCTCAGACTCCACTTGAGGACGCGCCTTTATGTCGCCCTCCTTCTGCTGCATGGTCCTCCGAGCCACCACCATCGCTCCCCTTCGGAACTCGGCAGCACCCTCATGGCCTGCCTTGTGACGCCGGTTCACCACTCTTGCAGCATTGGTCCCTTTATGCCCGTTAGGAGAGCCTGGCCGTTTGCCATCAATGCTCTCCCTTGGCTGGTCTCGTACCTAGACACCCTGCTTCACCTCCCCATCACATGGCATCTTGTCGCATGGCGTGCCTTGTGGTCGAGGTCCTCCGATCCAGCCCGGACGGTCTGCTTTACACCGCCCACTGCGCCCTCAGGTTTCCCCTTCTTGGACGCAGTTGCAACCGCTTCCTTACTCCGACGGCTGCCCATGCCAGAGTCACGGCTGCTCCTTGTGAGGACGTCGGCACGTACCAGGAACACACCTCCTTTATGCACACCACATGCCAGGACACGTCCGCTGCCCTCCTCTTTTATGAGGCAGCCCTTCCTTGTGAAGGTCACTTCGAGTCCCTCCTTGATGAGGCGACTCACGGACAGCACCCCTGTCACCAAGTCAGGCACTTGGAGCTTCCTCTCCTTGGTGTCTCTCTTCTGGGCCGACTCCTCCACCCTTATTTTACCTCCTCGGAGCACATCACCTCCGTTGTGATGAGCAGCAGCATCTCCATTTTGATGCTCCACCTTGAGCTCCCTCTTGGAGGTTGTGGAGGTTGCACACCTACGGCATGCCATGTGGTCCCCGACCACATCAGCCCTCGCAGCTTGAGGCTGATCGCTGCTGCACGGCGTGTCAACGACTGCTTCGGTCTGCCGCCCTCTCCCGACGCGCTTGTTGGGACCCACAGCTTCCGCTGTGCACGTCGCTTTCCAGTGGCCCCTCTGGCTACAATTGTAGTAGGCCCCTTTTTGGGACCTCTTGGAGCCTCGTTGCTCCAAACACGCCTACCGCTCGCCTGCCTCGAGTTCCACCATCTCAGCCCCCTTCATGGAGCGTATGGAGTCAGCGACTGCCACGTTGGTCTGCTGCCCTTCTGCCACCTTTGTGGCCAGATACACAGCTCCCGATGTGCAGGCCCGTCTCCGGTGGCCCTCCTGGCCACAGCGATGGCACTCACCCTTCTTGGCACGGCGTGGACGCGTCCCTTCCTCCCTGCAATCTCCATCTCCTTCATGAGAGCGGATGACCAGGGCTGGTGCTGTGGACGACGTCCCTTGCTCCGCCATGGTGGATTCAGTCCACCGGTCGCTGGCCACTTGCACCGCGTCTTCGCTCGCCGAGTCACGTAGCTGAAGATTTGGCGGGTCGTGTGCGATGCAGAGCTTCTCCCAAGCCTTTGATGCCCAGGTGCATCCTTGGGTTTGTGCGCGCTGTGCCGGACACAACGCCGATGCGATCACAGCAAGCGCCTCTTTGTTGCGCTTCTCGAACGCCTCCACCTCCTCGGCCGTCGCGGACGCCGCAGGAGACTCCTCTTCACTGTTGACCAGCGCAAGCAATCCCTTGAAGTTCAGGAAGATCTCAACCTGCCACTTCCACAAGGGAAAGTCCCTCCCATCAAACTTGAGGGGGACGTCACAACTGCTCTCTTGCTCGGTCGTGGTTCCCATTGCTCGCAGCGGAAGCGTGGTGGGCCCATAACCCTTTGTCAGGAATTTTGTCTTGGCTGTGCCCTAGGAGGAGTGGGAGCACCCACGAGGATGCCTGGCCTTTTGTGGAGCACGCTGACGCTACTTCAGTTGCCAATGCAAACCAAGGTGGAAGAGTGTGGAGTCCAAGGATCACAGTCAAGAATGGGCAGAAATGAGCCGCAAGCAGTTGCACTCAATCGAAGTGGGAATTGTTGTTATTTTCAGTGAGATTACATCAGATTCTTATAGCCTATGATCAGAGCTTTCCAACGCATCCAAGCACGCCCAAAACGGAGCAGTATAGCCCCTGCTATGGCCGTCGAAGTAACCCATGGTGGAGCCGCCCACCATGCCCACGAACGGGAGTGACGGAAGGCGCTTCGACGGTGGCTTGTCGAAGCACCCTTCCTGGCACTCCAACGTGGGGGGAAGTTTGCCCTGGTCTAGGAGACCATCTACATCCCTTCCTTGATGGCCATGGTGCCTTTGGAGCCCGTTGGACCTGAACTCGGACCACCGCGGTGGAATTATCCCGTCATCCATGACGGAGACCCAGATTCCACACGCCGACCACCCGACCTTTGGGCGGGGCTATCTTTCTGAATACTCACTCAAATCGAGCAATTCAAAGCTCGATCTTGCATGGGAAATACCAAGGAATCCAAATCTGCAAACAGATTTGATGTTCGACCACTCACCAAGGGTCGAACCAGGAAAACCATCCACGGCAGCCATGGCAAGGGGCACAATTTTCTAACAGTTGCGCCCTCGTTGCGCCCTCGTTGCGCCCTTGTTGTGCCCTCGTTGCACCCTCATGGCGCCATAGTTACGCCCTAGTTGCGCCCAAGTTGCGCCGAAGTTGCGCCCTTGTTGCGCCCTAGTTGCGTCCTAGTTGCACCCTAGTTGCGCCCTAGTTGTGCCCTAGTTGCGCACTAGTTGCGCCCTCGATGCGCCTAAGTTCTGCCCTAGTTGCACCCTACTTGCACCATACTTGCGCCCTACTTGCGCCCTAGTTGCGCCCTAGTTGCGCCCTAGTCACGTCCTAGCTGCGCCCTAGTTGCACCCTAGTTGCAACCTTGTTGCGCCCTTATTGCACCCTATTTACGCCCTACTGGTGCCCTTCTTACACCCTATATACGCCTTAGTTGGGCACTAGCTACGCCCTAGTTGTGCCCTAGTTGCACCCTAGTTGTATCTTACTTGCGCCTATCATGCGCCCTAGTTGCACCCTAGTTGCGCCCTAATGGCGCCCTAGTTACGCCCTAGTTACAACCTTGTTGTGCCCTAGTTGCGCCCTAGTTGCGCCCTAGTTGCACCCTAGTTGCGCCCTAGTTGCGCCCTTGTTGCGCCCTGGTTGCACCCTGGTTGTGCACTAGTTGCGTCCTAGTTGCACCCTAGTTGCGCCCTAGTTGCGCCCTAGTTGCACTCTAGTTGAAACCTAGTTGCGTCCTAGTTATGCCCTAGTTGTGCCGTAGTTGCGCCCTAGCTGCACCCTAGTTGCTCCTTAGTTGTGTCCTAGTTATGCCCTAGTTGCGCCCTAGTTGCGCCATAGTTGTGCCCTAGTTGCGCCCTAGTTGTGTCCTAGTTGCACCCTAGTTGCGCCCTAGTTGCGCCCTAGTTGCGCCCTAGTTCCGCCCTAGTTGCGCCTTACTTGCGCCCTAGTTGCGCACTAGTTGCGCCCTAGTTGCGCCCTAGTTGCGCCATAGTTGTGCCCTAGTTGCGCCCTAGTTGTGTCCTAGTTGCACCCTAGTTGCGCCCTAGTTGCGCCCTAGTTGCGCCCTAGTTCCGCCCTAGTTGCGCCTTACTTGCGCCCTAGTTGCGCACTAGTTGCACCCTATTTGTGCCCTACTTGCGCCCTACTTTTGCCCTAGTTGCACCTCAGTTGGGCGCTAGCTACGCCCTAATTGTACCCTAGTTGCACCCTGGTTGCGTCCTCCTTGTGCCCTACTTGCGACCTAGTTGCGCCTTAGTTGCGCCCTAATTGTGCCCTAGTTGTACCTTAGTTGCGCCCTAGTTGCGCCCTAGTTGCGCCCCAGTTGCGCCCTAGTTATGCCCTAGTTGCATCCTAGTTGCACCCTAGTTGCGGCCTAGTTGCGCCCTAGCTACGCCCTAGTTGCTCCCTAGTTGCGCCCTAGTCGCGCCCTAGTTGCGCCCTAGTTGCGCCCTAGTTGCGCCCTAGTTGCGCCCTAGTTGCATCCTATTTGCGCCCTTCTTACGCCCTACCTGCGCCCTACTGGCACCATACTTGCACCCTAGTTGTGCCTTGGTTAGGCACCAGCTACGCCTTACGTGTGCCCTAGTTGCGCGCTAGTTGCGTACTACTTGTGTCCTAGTTGCGCGCTAGTTGCGCCTTAGTAGCACCTTAGTTGCGCCCAGCTTGTACACTAGTTGCACCCTAGTTGCACCTTGGTTTCGCCCTAGTTGTACACTACTTGCGCTCTAGTTGCGCCCTAGTTGCACCCTACTTGCGCCCTAGTTGCGCCCTAGTTGCGCCCTAGTTGCGCTCTAGTTGCCCCCTACTTGCGTCCTAGTTGTGCCTTAGTTGCACCCTAGTTGCGCCCAACATGCACACTACTTGCACCCTAGTTACGCCCTAGTTGCGCCCTAGTTGCGCCCTAGTTGCGCCCTAGTTGCGTCCTAGTTGCGCCCTACTTGCGCCCTACTTGCGCCCTAGTTGCACCCTAGTTGCGCCCTACTTGCGTCCTAGGTGCGTCCTAGTTACGCCCTAGGTGTACCCTAGTTGCGCCCTTCTTGCGTCCTTATAGTACCAAACGTACACCCTACAGGCGTCCTACTTGCGCCTTAGTTGTGCCTCAGTTGGGCACTAGCTACGTCCTAGGTCTGCCCTAGTTGAGCCCTAGGTGCGTCTTACTTGCGCCCTCCTTACTCCCTAGTTGCACCCTAGTTGTGCCATACGTGCACCCTAGTTGCGCCCTAGTTGCGTCCTGAGTGCGCCTCTAGTTGTGCACAAGTTGCACCCTACTTGCACCCTACTTGCACCCTACTAGCCCCCTAGTTGCGCCTCAGTTGGGCACTAGATACGCCCGAGTTGTACCCTAGTTGCGCCCTAGTCGTGTCCTAATTGTGCTCCATTTGCACCCTAGTTGCGCCTTAGTTTCGCCCTAGTTGCGTCCTAGTTGCGCCCCAGGTGCGCCCTAGTTGTGCCCTAGTTACGCCTTAGTTGTGCCCTAGTTGTGCCCTAGTTGTGCCCTAGTTACGCCCTCGTTGCGCCCTAGTTGCCCCCAGTTTCGTCCTTAGTGCACCCTAGTTGCGCCATAGTTGCGCCATAGTTGCGCCCTAGTTGCGCCCAAGTCGCGCCCCAGTCGCGCCCTAGTCGCGTTCTAGTTGCGCCATAGTCGCGCCCTAGTTGCACCCTAGTTGCACCCTAGTTGCACCCTAGTTGTGCCCTGGTTGCGCACTAGTTGCGCCCTTGTTGCACCCTCGTTGCAACCTCGGTGGGCCCTCGTTGCGCCCTCGTTGCGCTCAAGTTGCGCCCTAGTTGTGTCCTTGTTATGTCGTAGTTGTGTCCCACTTGTGCCGTAGTTACGCCCTACTTATGCCATACTTGCGCCCTACTTGCGCTCTAGTTGCACCCTTGTTGCGCCCTAGTTGCGCCATAGTTGCGTCCTATGTACGCCCTAGTTCCGCCCTAGTAGTGCCCTAGATGCGCCCTAGTTGCGTCCTAGCTGCACCCTAGTTACGCCCTAGTTGTGTCCCAGTTGCACCCTAGTTGTGCCCTAGTCGCGCCCTAGTCGTGCCCTAGTCACGACCTAGTTGCGCCATAATTGTGCCCTAGTTACCCTCTAGTTGCACCCTATTTGTGCCCTTATTGCACCCTACTTGCGCCCTACTGGCACCCTTCTTGCGCCCTAGTTGTGCCTTAGTTGGACACTAGCTACGCCCTTGTTGTGCCCAAATTGCGCCCTAGTTGCGTCGTACGTGCGCCCTAGTTGTGCCCAAATTGCGCCCTACTTGGGCGCTAGTTGCGTCTTAGTTGCGCCTTAGTTGCGCCCAACTTGCACACGAGTTGGACCCTAGTTGCGCCCTAGTTGCGCCCTAGTTGTGCCCTAGTTGCGCCCTAGTTATGCCCTGGTTACGCCCTGGTTGCGCCCTAGTTACACCCTAGTTGCGCCCTAGTTGCGACCTAGTTGCGTCCTAGTTGTGCCCTATTTGTGCCCTAGTTGCACCCTTGTTGCACCCTAGATGCGCCCTAGTTACACCCTAGTTGCGCCCTAGTTGCACCCTAGTTGCGCCCTAGTTGCGCCCTAGTTGTACCCTAGTTGCGCCCTAGTTGCGCCCTAGTTGTACCCTAGTTGCGCCCTAGTTGCGCCCTAGTTGTACCCTAGTTGCGCCCTAGTTGCGCCCTAGTTGTACCCTAGTTGCGCCCTAGTTGCGCCCTAGTTGTACCCTAGTTGCGCCCTAGTTGCGCCCTAGTTGTACCCTAGTTGCGCCCTAGTTGCGCCCTAGTTGTACCCTAGTTGCGCCCTAGTTGCGCCCTAGTTGTACCCTAGTTGCGCCCTAGTTGCGCCCTAGTTGTACCCTAGTTGCGCCCTAGTTGCGCCCTAGTTGTACCCTAGTTGCGCCCTAGTTGCGCCCTAGTTGCGCCTCAGTTGTGCACTAGTTGTACCCTACTTGCGTCCTACTTGCGCCCTAGTTGCACCCTAGTTGTACCCTAGTTGCGCCCTACTTGCGCCCTAGTTGCGTCCTAGTTGCGCCCTAGTTGCACCCTACTTGTGCCCTACTTGCGCCCTAGTTGCGCCCTAGTTGCGCCCTAGTTGCGCCCTAGTTGCGTCCTAGTTGCGCCCTAGTTGCGCCCTAGTTGCGCCCTAGTTGCGCCCTAGTTGCGCACTAGTTGCACCCTACTTACACCCTACTTGCGCCCTACTTGCGCCCTAGTTGCGCCTCAGTTGGGCACTTGCTACGACCTAGTTGTATCCTAGTTGCGCCCTAGCTGCGTCCTACTTGTGCCCTAGTTTCGCCCTAGTTGCACCCTAGTTGCGCCATAATTGCACCCTAGTTGCGCCCTATTTGCGCCCTGAGTTTGCGCCCTAGTTGCGCACAAGTTGCACCGGACTTGCGCCCTACTTGTACCCTACTTGCGCCCTAGTTGCGGCTTAGTTGGGCACTAGCTACGCCCTAGTTGTACGCTAGTTGCGCCCTAGTTGCGTCCTAATTGTGCCCTATTTGCGCCCTAGTTGCATCTTAGTTTCGCCCTAGTTGCCCCCAAGTTGTGTCCTAGGTGCGTCCTAGTTGCGCCCTTGTTGCGCCCTAGGTGTGCCCTAGTTGCTCCCTAGTTGCGCCCAAGTTGCGACCTAGTTGCGCCCTAGTTGCCCCCAGTTGCGCTCTAGTTGCGCCCTAGTTGCACCCTAGTTGCGCCGAAGTTGCGCTCTAGTTGTGCCCTAGTTGCGCCCAAGTCGCGCCCTAGTCGCGCCCTAGTCGCGCTCTAGTCGCGCCATAGTCGCGCCCTAGTTGCGCCCTAGTTGCGTCCTAGTTGCGCCCTAGTTGCGCCCTAGTTGCGCCCTAATTGCTGCCTTATTGCGCCCTCCTTGCATCCTCACTGCTCCCTCGTTGCGCTGTCGTTGCGCTCAAGTTGCGCCCTAGTTTCGCCCTTGTTACGCCCTAGTTGTACCCCACCTGTGCCGTAGTTGCGTCCTACTTGCGCCCTACTTGAGCCATACTTGCGCTCTAGCTGCACACATGTTGCGTCATAGTTGCGCCCTAATTGCGCCCTAGTTGCGCCCTAGTTGCTTCCTAGTTGCGCCCTAGTTGCGTCCTTGTCGCGCCCTAGTTGCACCCTAGTTGCGCCCTAGTTGCGCCCTAGATGCGCCCTAGTTGCGCCCTAGTCGCGCCCTAGTCACACCCTAGTTGCGCCCTAGTTGCGCCCTAGTCGCGCCGTAGTGACGTATGCATCCTTTGGTTAGTCACTCTGCACGCTAGCCACACCCTGCCACTACTTGTTGAAGGTCTTTGTACGGAGTTACACGGAGTTGATGCCATTTACAGCGAGTTGAAGCACATTGTACAGAATTGTACGGAGTTGTTCGGATTTGTACAGAGTTGTACTGAGCTGTACGAGGTTGTACGGTATTATACGGAGTTGGACAGAGTTGGACGGAGTTGTAGAGAGTTGTACGGAGTTGTATAAAAATATGAGGATTTGTGTGGATTTGTACTGAGTAGTACAGAGATGTACATATATCAACGGAGTTGTACTGAGTTGTACAGAGTTACATGGAGTTATATGGAGTTGTACAGGGTTGTACACAGTTTTATGGAGTTGTACAGAGTAATACAAAGTTGTAGAAAATTGTAAGGATTTGTACGGAGTTGTACAGAGTAATACATAGTTGTACATATATGTACGGAGTTGTACAGAGTTGAACAGAGTTGTACAGAGTTGTACGGAGCTCTATGGAGTTGTATGGAGTTGTAGGGAGTCATACGGGGGTGTACAAAATTGTACTAAAATGTACGGGGTTGTACATAGTTGTACGGACTTGTACAGACTTAAACAGTGTTATACGGAGTTGTACAGAGTTGTAGCGATTTTCAGAGTTGTACGGAGTTGTATAGAGTTCTACGAAGTTGTACGGAGTTGTACGGAGTTGCAGAGAGCTGTACCGAGTAGTACAAAGTTATGGCAATTAGTACGGAGCTGTACAAATATGTGGAGAAGTTGTACGGAGCTGTACAGACCTGTATAGAATTGTATGGAGCTATACGGACCTGTACGGAGTAGTAGGGAGTTGTACAGAGTTATAGGGTGCTGAATGGAGTTATACTGAGTTGTACACAATTGTACGGAGTTGTATGGAGGTGTAAGGGATTGTATGGGTTTGTAGCACGTTGTATAAACGTTGTACGCCGTTGCATGGAGTTGTATGGAGTTTCATGGAGTTGTATGCAGTTGGAGCTGTACAGAGTTGCATGGTGGTGTACGGAGTTGTACAGTATTGTACGGAGTTGTACGGAGTTGTAAGAGGCTGTACAAAGTTGTATTGAGTTGTAGCCATTCTTACAGAGTAGTACGGAGTTGTACGGAATTGTACGGCGTTGTACAAGGATGTACTAAGATGTACGGAGTTGTATGGAGTTGTACAAAGTTTTGCGGAGTTGTACGGAGTTTTACGCAGCCATACGGGGTTGCACAGAGTTGTAGCAATCAGTATGGAATTGTACGGAGTTGTACAAGTGCACACGGTTGTACTGACTTACATGGAGTTGAATGGAGTTGTAGATGGTTGTGCGGAGTTGTAGCGAGTTGTAGCGAGTCGTAGCGAGTTATAGCAAGGTGTACGGAGCTATACAGAGTTGTGCGGAGCTGTGCAGAGTTGTATTGAGTTGTAGCGAGTCCTGCAGAGGTGTGCCGAGTTGTACTGAGTTGTACAGAGTCACACGGAGTTATACAGAGTAGTATGGAGTTGTACATAGCTACACGGAGTTGTAGGGAGTCATCCGGAGTTGTAAGGAGTTGTAACAATTTTCAGAGTTGTATAGAGTTGTACGGAGTTGTACCAAGTTGTACAGAATTGTTCAGATTTGTACGGAGCTATACGCAGGTGTACGGAGTTGTACCAATTTGTAAGAAAATGAAGCAGAGAAATATGAAAGTTATGCGGACTTGTACGGATTTGTACGGCGTTGTACGATCTGTACTGAGTCATCACAAGTCGTACGGAGTTGTAAGGAGATGTACGGAGTTGTACAAAGCTGTATGCAGTATTAAGGAGCTCTACGTAGTAGTACAAGGTCATACAGAGTTGTACGGAGTTGTATGGAGTTGTACCGGGCTGTAAGATTTGTAGAAATTTGTAGACATTTTGTACAGCATTGTATGGAATTGTACAGAGTTTTATAGAAACTTACAGAGTTGTACAGAGCAGTACGTGGGTGTACAATGTTGTACGGAGTTGTACAAAGTTGTACGGAACTCTACAGAGTTTTATGGAGCTGTACGATGTTTTACAGGGCTGAATAGAGTTTTACCTAACCATTAAAAAATTGTATGGAGGTGTACGGAGTTGTACTCATTTGTACGGAGTGGTACAATGCTGTGCTCAGTGGTATGGTACTCTACGGAGCTATATGGAGTTGCATGGACTTGTAGCGATGTGCACCCAGTTTTGCAGAGATGTACGAAGCCGTAAGGAGTTGTACGGAGTTGCACAGAGATGTGTGGATCTGTAGGGGGTTGTACAGAGTTATTAAAAGTTGTATTGACTCGAATGGAGTTGTACGGAGCTGTATGGAGATATGCTAAGTTGTACCGATATGTACAGAGTTGTACGGAGTTGGATAGAGTTGTACCGAGCTGTATAGAGTTGTATGCAGCTGTAGAGATTTGAACTACTTTGTACTGACCATTTGTGAATCATATTATGAGTTGTCAACGTTGACTACACACAGCAGATTTCTTTGGTCAAAGGCAGTACATATGCCTACTTTGGTCAATCATTGTGTATCGTAACCACACCGTGCTACTACTTATGGAATGTCGGTGTACTTGGTAGTTGAAAACTAATATTCCAAAATCATTGTTCCCCCCTCTGACCAATTGTGACTAGTGTTATGGGTTGTGTACGTTGACCACCCATATTCACATTCTTTGGTCATGATCAGTGACATATGCCAAGTTTGGTTGTTTGATGTGCATAGTAGCCACACCGTGCCAATACTCATTGCAGTTCTTTGTCCTTTCTAGTCGCTACATAGGGTTCCCAATCCATTGTCTCTCCCTCTGACCATTTTTAACTCGTGTTATGAGTTGTCAATGTTGACCACACATAGTGGACTTCTTTGGTCATAGTCAGTGACGTATGCATCCTTTGGTTGGTCACTGTGCACGCTAGCCACACCGTGCCACTACTTGTTGAGGTCTTTGTACTTGCTAGTTTAAAACTAGTGTTCCCAACCCATTGTTTCCCCCTCTGACCATTTGTGACTCGTGTTATGAGTTTTAAACGTTGACCACACACTTTGAAATTCTTTTCGTCATGGTTAGTGGCATATGCCTGCATTGGTTTGTCATTATGCATAGTTGCCACGGCGCGTCACTACGTATTGAATGTCTTAGTGCTTTCTAGTTGAAAGCTAGTGTTCCCAAACCATTGTTATCCCCTCTCACTATCCGTGAATCTTGTTGTGAGTTTTCAACGTTGACCACATGAAGTGAAATTCTTTGGTCCTGGTCAGCGACATATGCATACTTTGGTTGGTCACTGTGCATGGTAGCCACTCTATGCCACTGCATATTGAAGGTCTTTGTACTTGCTAGTCGATAACTAGTATTCACAACCCATTGTTTTCCCCTCTAACCATTTGTGACTCGTATTATGAGTTGCTAAAGTTGACCATACATAGTCACATTCTTTGGACATGGTCAGTGACATATGCCTACTTTGGTTGGTCATTGTACATGGTATCCACGCCGAGCCACTACTTATTGAATGTCCTTGTGCTTGTTAGTTGACACCTGGTGTTCCTAGACCATCATCCCCCCTCAGACAATTTGTGACTCGTATTATGAGTTGTCAACGTTTACCACACACAGTGGATTTCTTTGGTCAAAGGCAGTACATATGCCTACTTTGGTCGGTCATTGTCAATGGTAGCCACGCCGTGCTACTACTTATTGAAGGCCGTTGTACTTGCTAGTTGAAACATAATATTCGAAAACCATTGTTTCACCCTCTGACTATTTGTGACTCGTGTTATGGATTGTGAACGTTGACCACCCATATTGAAATTTTTTGGTCGTGGTCAGTGACATATGCCTAGTTTGGTTGTTTAGTGTGCATAGTAGCCACACCGTGCCACTGCGTATTGAAGTTATTTGTCCTTTCTAGTCGCTACATATGATTCCCAAACCATTGTCTCTCCCTCTGACCATTTGTGACTCGTGTTATGAGTTGTCAGTGTTGATCACACATAGTGGACTTCTTTGGTCATAGTCAATGACGTATGCATCCTTTGGTTTGTCACTTTGTACGCTAGCCACACCGTGCCACAACTTGCTGAAGGTCTTTGTATCTGGTAGTTGATAACTAGTGTTTCCAACCCATTGTTCCCCCCCTGACCAGTTGTGCCTCGTATTATGAGTTTTCAACGTTGACCACACACTGTGAAGCTCTTTTGGTCATGGTTAGTGACATATGCCTACTTTGGTTTGTCATTGTACATGGTTGCCACGCCATGGCACTACGTATTGAAGGTCTTTGTACTTTCTATTTGATAGCTAGTGTTCCCAAACCATAGTTACACCCTCTGACTATCTGTGACTCTTGTTGTGAGATGACAACTTGACCACATGAAGTGAAATTCTTTGGTCATGGTCAGTGACATATGCATACTTTGGTTGGTCACTTTGCATGGTAGCCACACTGTGCCACTACATATTGAAGGTCTTTGTACTTTCTAGTTGATAGCTATTATTCACAAACCATTGTTTCCCCCTCTGACCATTTGTGACTCGTGTGAAGAGTTGTCAAACAGGACCACACATAGTGACTTTATTTGGTCATGGTCAGTGACATATACCTACTATGGTTGGTCATTGTACATGGTAGCCATACCGTGCCACTACTTTTTTAAGGTCCTTGTGCTTGCTAGTTGATACCTGGTGTTCACAAATTATGGTTCCCCCCTCTGACCATTGGTGACTTGTATTATGAGTTGTCAACGTTGACCACACACAGTGGATTTCTTTGGTCAAAGGAAGTACATATGCCTACTTTGGTCGGTCATTGTGCATGGTAGCCACACCATGCTACTAGTCATTGAAGAAAGTTATCCTTGCTAGTTGAAAACTAATATTCCAAAACCATTGTTTCCCCATCTGACCATTTGTGACTCCTGTTATGAATTGTGAACGTTGACCACCCATACTGAGATTACTTGGTAATGGCCAGTGACAATTGCCTAGTTTGGTTGTTCGGTGTGCATAGTAGCCACACCGTGCCACCATGTACTGAAGTTCTGTTTCATTTCTAGTCGATACATATGGTTCCCAAGCCATTGTCTCTCCCCCTGACCAGTTGTGACTCGTGTCATGAGTTGTTAATGTTGACCTCACATAGCGGACTTCTTTGGTCATGGTCAGTGACGTATGCATCATTTGGTTGGTCACTGTGCACGCTAGCCTCACCGAGTCACTACTTGTTGAGGGTCTTTGTACTTGCTAGTTGATAGCTTGTGTTCCCAACCCATGGTTTCCCCCTCTGACTATTTGTGACTCGTGTTATGAGTTTTCAACGTCAACCACACACTTTGAAATTCCTTTGGTCATGGTTCGTGGCATATGCTTACATTGGTTTGTCAGTGTACATGGTTGCCACGCCGTGTCGCTAAGTATTGAAGGACTTTGTGCTTTCTACTTCATAGCTAGTGTTACCAAACCATTGTTACCCCCTTTGACTAAGTGTGACTCCTGTTGCGAGTTGTCAACGTTTACCACATAAAGTGAAATTTTTTGGTCATGGTCAGTGACATATGAAACGTTTGGTTGGTCACTCTGCATGGTAGCCACACTGTACTACTACATATTGACGGTCTTTGTACTTGCTAGTCGATAACTAGTATTCACAAACCATTGTTTCCCCCTCTGACCATTTGTGACTCGTGTTGTGAGTTGTCAAAGTTGACCACACATTGTGACATTCTTTGGTCGTGATTAGTGACATATGCCTGCTTTGGTTGGACATTGTACATGGTAGCCACACCGTGCCACTACTTATTGAAGGTCCTTGTACTTGCTAGATGATACCTGGTGTTTTCAAGCCATCGTTCCCCCCCCCCTGACCATTTGTGACTCCTTTTATGAATTGTCAACGTTGACCACATACAGCGGATTCATTTCGTCAAAGGCAGTGCATATGCCTAATTTGGTCAGTCATTGTGTATGGTAGCCACACCGTGCTACTACTTATTGAAGGTCGTTGTACTTTATAGTTGAAACCTCATATTCCGAAACCATTGTTTCCCCCTCTGACCATTTGTGACCCGTTTTATGCGATGTGAACGTTGACCACACATATTTAAAAGTTTTGGTCATGGTCAGTGACATTTGCCTAGTTTGGTTCTTTGGTGTGTATAGTAGCCACACCGTGCCACTACATATTGAAGTTCTTTGTCCTTTCTAGTCGCTACATAGGTTCCCGAATCCATTGTCTCTCCCTCTGACCTTTTGTGACTCGTGTTATGAGTTGTCAACGTTGACCACACATAGTGGACGTATTTGGTCATAGTTAGTGACGTATGAATCCCTTGGTTGGTCACTGTGTACGCTAGCCACACAGTGCCACTACTTGTTGAAGGTCTTTGTACTTGCTAGTTGATAACTAGTGTTCCCAACCCATAGTTTCCCCTCTGACCATTTGTGACTCGTGTTATGAGTTTTCAACGTTTACCACACAATTGTAAATTCCTTTGGTCATTGGTAGTGGCACATGCCTACTTTGGTTTGTCACTGTACATGGTTGCCACGCCGTGTCACTACGTATTGAAGGTCTTTGTGCTTTCTAGTTGATAGCTAGTGTTCCGAAACCATTGTTACCCCCTCTCACTATCTGTGACTCCTCTTGTGAGTTGTCAACGTTGACCACATAAAGTGAAATAGTTTGGTCATGGTCAGTGACATATGCATACTTTGGTTGGTCGCTGTGCACGGTAGCCACACACTGCCACTGCATATTAACGGTCTTTGTACTTGCTAGTCGATAACTAGTATTCACAAACCATTCTTTCCCCCCCCCCTGACAATTTGTAACTCATGTTATGAGTTATCAAAGTTGACCACACATAGTGACATTCTTGGTCATGGTCAGTGACATATGCCTACATTGGTTGGTTATTGTACATGGTAGCCACACCATGCAACTACTTATTGAATGTCCTTGTGCTTGCTAGTTGATACCAGGTGTTCCCAAACCATTGTTGCCCCCCTCTGACTAGTTGTGACTTGTATTATGAGTTGTCAATGTTGACCACACACATCGGATTTCTTTGGTCAAAGGCAATACATATGCCTACTTTGGCTGGTCATTGTGCATGGTAGCCACACTGTGCTACTATTCATTGAAGGTCATTGTACTTGTTAGTTGAAAACTAATATTCTCAAACCATCGTTTCCCCCTATGACCATCTGTGACTCGTGTTATGGGTTGTGAACCACCCATGTTGAAATTATTTGGTCATGGTCAGTGACATATGCCTTGTTTGGTTGTTCCGTGTGCACAGTAGCCACAACTTATTGGAGTTCTTTGTCCTTTCTAGTCACAACATAGGGTTCCCAATCCATTGTCTCTCCCTCTGACCATTTGTGACTCGTGTTATGAGCTTCCAATGTTGACCACACATAGTGGACTTCTTTGGTCATAGTCAGTGACGTATGCATCCTTTGGTTGGTCACTCTGCACGCTAGCCACACCGTGCCACTAACAGATGAAGGTCTTTGTACTTGCTAGTTGATAACTAGTGTTTCCAACCCATTGTTTTCCCCTTTGACCATTTGTGACTCGTGTTATGAGTTTTCAACGTTTACCACACACGGTGAAACTCATTTGGCCATGGTTAGTGGCATATGCCTACTTTGGTTTGTCACTGTACAGGGTTGCCACGCCGTGTCACTGCGTGTTGAAGTTCTTTGTGCTTTCTAGTTGATAGCTAGCATTCCCAAACCATTGTTACCCCCTCTGACTATCTGTGACTCTTGTTGTGAGTTTTCAACGTTGACCACATGAAGTGAAATTCTTTGGTCATGGTCAGCGACCTATGCATACTTTGGTTGGTCACTGTGCATGGTAGCCACGCTGTGCCACTGCATATTGAAGATCTTTGTACTTGCTAGCCAAAAACAACTATTCAGAAACCATTGTTCCCCCTCTGACCATTTGTGACTTGTATGATGAGTTGTCAAAGTTCACCACACATAGTGATATTCTTTGGTCATGATCAGTGACATATGCCTACTTTGGTTGGTCATTGTACATGGTCGCCATACCGTGCCACTACCTATTGAAGGTCCTTGTGCTTGCTAGTTGATAGCTGGTGTTACCAAACCATCGTCCCCCCCTCTGACCATTTGTGACTCGGTTTATGAGTTATCAACGTTGACCACACACAGTGGATTTTGGTCAAAGGCAGTACATATGCCTAATTTGGTCGGTCATTGTGCATGGTAGCCAAACCATGCTACTATTTATTGAAGATCGTTGTACTTTCTAGTATAAGACTAATATTCCAAAACCATTGTTTCTTTCTCTGATTATTCGTGACTTGTGTTATGGGTTGTGAACGTTGACCACCCATATTGAAATTCTTTGGTCATGGTCAGTGAGATATGCCTAGTTTAGTTGTTCGGTGTGCATAGTAGCCACACTGTGCCACTACTTATTAAAGTTCTTTGTCCTCTCTAGTCAATACATAGGTTCCCAGACCATTGTCTCTCCCTCTGACCGCTTTTCCAGCGTGTTATGAGTTGTGAAAGTTGACCACAAATAGTGGACTTCTTTGGTCATAGTCAATGACGTATGCATCCGTTGGTTGGTCACTGTACACGCTAGTAGTACCACACCGTGCCACTACTTGTTGAATGTCTTTGTACTTGCTAGTTGATAACTAGTGTTCCTAACCCATTGTTTCCCCCTTGGACCATTTGTGACTCGTGTTATGAGTTTTCAACATTGACCACACACTATCAAATTCTTTTGGTCCTAGTTAGTGGCATATGCATACTTTGGTTTGTCACTGTACATGGTTGCCACACCGTATCACTGCGTATTGAAAGTCTGTTTGATTTCTACCTTATAGCTATTGTTCCCAGACCATTTTTACCCCCTCAGACTATTTGTGACTCTTGTTGTGAGTTGTTAACAATGACCACATGAAGTGAAATTCTTTGGTCAGTTTTGCCAGAGTTGCCCAGAGTTGTGCCTGAGTTGTGCCAGAGTTGTGCCAGAGTTGTGCTAAAGTTGTGCCAGAGTTGTGCCTGAGTTGTGCTAGAGTTGTGCCATAGTTGTGCCAGAGTTGTGCCATAGTTGTGCCAGAGTTATATCAGATTTGTGCTTGAGTTGTGCCAGAGTTGTGCCAGAGTTGCGCAAGAGTGGTGCCAAAATTGTGCCAGAGTCATGCCAGAGTCGTGCCAGAGTTGTGCCAGAGTTGTGCCAAAGTTGTGCCAGAGTTGCGCAAGAGTGGTGCCAAAATTGTGCCAGAGTCATGCCAGAGTCGTGCCAGAGTTGTGCCAGAGTTGTGCCAAAGTTGTGCCAGAGTTGTGCTAGAGTTGTGCCAGAGTTGTGCCAGAGTTGTGCAGGAGTTGTGCCAGCGTTGTGCCAGAGTTGTGCCAGAGTTGTGCCCGAGTTGTGCCAAACTGTGCCAGAGTTGTGCCAGAGGTCTGCCATAGTTGTGCCATAGTTGTGCCAGAGATGTGCCTGAGTTGTGCCTGAGTTGTGCCAGAGTTGTGCCTAAGCCTGTAACCAAGCCTGCCGGAACTGCGGTCCAGATCCCCGAGTCCGAGTCTGGGTCCTGGACTCGCGGTTCCGAGTCCATGTCCTTGAACCGACTCGCGAGTCCCAGTCCGTGTCAGACTCGACTCGGACTCGGGGGGAGGATTGCAGCGGAGTCCAAGGACCCGGGGTTGACCCCGGCAACTGTCAGAATCTTTATTAAGAACCACACGGCTCAACTAGGTTCGTCTCGGCGTAACCCAACTCTCCCCCGGACGTCCACCATGTGAGAAAATGAAAAGCCAGCCGGATCCCAGTTTACGTCCCGCGTCCCGCCGACCGAACGGCTCAAAAGGCATACCCAATCAGGCTTCTCTGGTCTGACCATCTAGCTGTTTGAGCACACCACGTCCAACGCCAACGGACCCCCAATATCACGTATCAACCAGCAAGTTGTGCTGATAATAACTCTGCTCGCTGGTCCGTTCTCCGTGGCGACATCCAAGGATCGTCAGAAGAAGCACGTCCTCAACGTAACGTGGGAGGACTCCCAAGAGCACAAGCTGGTGTGGAGCCACGCCACCCCATCGCACCGCGCTGACACAGAAGCTGCAGCAGCAGCATAATGGCGGCTCAGGCTTCTCGTCTTGCACCATCCACCCTAATGGATGTAGGCACTTGTACTCTAATCTCCAAGACTAGTACCAATAGCAGTAGGATTCCTGTACACTATTTGCCTCGGTTAATTCATCATCAATTTCCTTCATCATCATTGTCTCCGTTCAATTGCCGTTCCTCGTCTCATCGCTCTCATCGTTGCCTCCGCTCAATCATCCATCAGTTCCACAAAGTGCATTATGTCCAAGGGTACCGTCTGATCCTCGCTCGCTCTTCTCACATCTCAGAGTGTTTATTTGTTGTGGAGACCGAACCGCAGTGGTTCTCCATCCGGGTCTTGGATCCCAAACTCTTTTCACTATAAAACGTGTCGCTCTTTATCACTTATCCTTGGCACTTTGTCGCTTACGCTCCTCATGCTGTCCTCTCCTACCCGCGTACTTCTGCTCCTGCTGTGACGTCATCTTCCGTCAGCCTTCCGCATCTTCATGGCAGCTTCCGCGCCACTTGCTCATCTGCATGCTCTACTGCTCTCATTTTCCCGACATGGTATCAGAGCCCACAGAAACATCCGGGCACCGTCCTCGTCGCCTCCTTCTTTGCTGACGTCTAAACAGCCCCGCCAGTCTGCGCAAGTTAATCAGCAGCTGCCATATCGCCATTGATCGCTCTCACCCGCTACTGCAAGGTGGATGACGCAGTGTATGGGCACAACATCATAAACCTTTGCAGGAGCATCATCTTCTCGTGCAGACACCACTGCCTTTGCTCTGACGCCCCTGACGCCTGAACCGCTGAGCGGAGCCGCGCCAACTACACAACCATCACCTCGTTCCTCTCCTCTCTGCAAAGGCTAAGGAAACTGTGTATGGGCATAGTCTCCAAAGCTTTGCAACTTACACTCTATCCATCAGAGAAACAGCCGTCGGTTTCCTAGCAATAGCAGGATAAGCCTCTCGCAGCAGTAATGACATCTTTTTTCATTTAACAACTCCTGCCATCCTTCATCATGAGATTCTCTCAAGACAAAGAGGAGGCGCTTGGATGCCTTCTCTTTGGACTCGCAGCCGTCATCGGCTACATCCCTCGTCTCAACTATAGCCTCACCCAATATCTCATCTGCTCTGGCATCATTGGCATTCTCGTGGTTGTCGGATTTCTGCTGGTGCCTCTACCCAAACGAGCAACTACCAGGAAACTTCAATCATCTACGTCATCTAGTCAAATCCCTCCTACACCTGTGACACCATCTTCCTCCCTGTGAACCACCGCCTCAGCAGCAGCTGCACCGTCCTCCGCAGCTCATGCCACCAATATCATGTTGACCTTCGAATGTACTCCACCTCCTTCAAAAGTCCTCCCTCCCTTCTAGGCTGATTACTTGGACTACTACTACGATGATTACCTCTATCCTGGTGAACCATTCTCCTCGCCTTAAGCCGCCTCCCCAACTGAAGTCTCTAACCCTACCGTCGCCGTGGATCGTCTCCTCTTTTCTGACACTCCAATCTTCTCCCACGAGGAACTAAATGAGTTCATTCTTTGCAACTACAGATCCTCCATTGGCGGCACCACCGCGCACCAGACGAACACTTCCTCTGTCACCGCGCCTCTGGTACCACAAAACAAGCTCCTATCCGCAAATGAACCCGTATTACGCTCGCTATGCTTGCCTCCTGTCACCAAGACAACAAATCGCTATATCCCGCCTCCAAAACGAGCACAGCTGTCCAATAATATCTCAACCTTTACTATCTCCAACTCCAAGGTTGCCTGTGAGAATCGAGTACTCTCCAATGCACTCCTTTCACTCTCTACTGACAACCTTCTCCCTACCCTTGCATCCACTCTGCCAAGTCCTTTCACGTCTTCAGCACACATGACAGTACTACCACCTGCCCCTGCAGTTCCTCTTGGTTTTTTTCAGCCAGCATCCCCTCCTCCAATATCACAGGTTGACACATTCCACTCAAACACTTGCATTGCTTCTCCTCCCTCCGCAAACTTGTCCCGCAGCTGTCAGACAACTACTCATTTGCCTTCAGAGCCATCTAACGCTCCTAAAGATCTAGCAGCTAAAATCTGTGTAAACCCACCAGTGCCATCATCAAGCCATCTGTCATCTGCGGGACCCCCAAGTGCAACCTCTCCTGTGTCTCAGCTCGGGTCCATCTGGCCATCATCCCTCAACCCTTCTGCCATTCAACTCTTCGCATTGATGGTATGCCTGCAGCTAGAACCAACCTCTCTGCCAACATCACTTGAGTCCTTTCTCCTCCCTCTACCTCTCCAAAGCATCACGCCTCCACCATAACCTTCACCCTTCTCGAACTCCATCACCACTGCCCAGCTGCTATCACTATGCTATCACCCTCCCTCTGAGCTCATCTCTGACTCTGCCCTTCTTTTGCACCTACAGGAACAGGTCTTAAGGATATGGATGCAGGACCCCACCACCTCAGTTGCGTCTCTCTCCTTCCTACATTGTCTCCAAATTAAACAAGAAAATTCCAATCTCTTACGTGATGAACTACCCAACAGCAAACCTTCCCAGCTTCCTCTCCGAATGCAACCCGCTGCCATGCAATCTCCTCATCCTGCCTAGGCTGCTGAAAAGCAACTGGGAACGCTCCTTGGGTTCTTTCTTCCAAGCCGTGTGATCTTAAAGGGGGCTGTCAGAATATTTATCAAGAACCACACGGCTCCGCCAGGTTCTTCGCAGCGTAACCCAACTCTCCCCTGGACGCCCACCACGTGGGAAAAGGAAAAGCCAGCCGGATCCTAGTTCACCTCCCGCGTCCCGCCAACCGTACGGTTCAGAAGGCATAACCAATCAGACTTCTCTGGTCTGACCATCCAGCCGTTCGAGCACACCACGTCCAACACCAACGGACCCCCAACATCACGTATCAACCAGCAAGTTGTGCCGACAACAACCCTGCTCGCTGGCCCATTCACCGTGGCAACATCCAAGGATCGGCAGAAGAAACACGTCCTCCACGTAATGTGGGAGGACTCCCAAGAGCACAAGATGGTGTGGAGCCGCGCCGCCCAATCGCACCGCGCAGACACATAAGCTGTAGCAGCAGCACAATGGCGGCTCCGGCTTCTCGTCTCACACCATCCACCATAATGGATGTAGACACTTGTACTCTAATATCCAGGACTAGTACTAATAACAGTAAGAATCATGTACTCTATTTGCCTCACTTAATTCCTCCTCGATTTCCTTCATCATCATTGTCTCCGTTCAATTGCCGTTCCTCGTCTCATCGCTCTCATCGTTGCCTCCGCTCAATCATCCATCAGTTACGCAAAGTGCATTGGGTCCAAGGGTGCCGTCTGATCCTCGCTCGCTCTTCTCACATCTCAGAGTGTTCATTCGCTGTGGAGACCGAACCGCGGTGGTCCTCCGTCCGGGTCTTGGATCCCAACCTCTCTTCACTATAAAACGTGTCGCTCTTGATCACTTATCCTTATCGCTTTGTCGCTTTCGCTCCTCGCGCTGTCTTCTCCTATCCGCGTACCTCTGCTCCTGTAGTGACGTCATCTTCCGTCGGCCTTCCGCATCTTAGTGGCTGCTTCTACACCACTTGCTCATCAGCATGCTCCGTTGCTCTCATTTTCCTGACAGAAACTGCCGCACTTACCCTCTCATTAGTGCAAGCCCCTTCACACCCTTCATAGTCCATTCATCCATCAACTACTGATCCGTGCATTAATGGTGGATAGGCATCTTGCACTACTATTGCGGTAACCAGCGGAAATTCCCTTCCCTTGCTCTTGTTGTATGGTATCTGTTCACCGTGCCTACAACGAGCACTCCCTCACAGACGCTCTTCTCTCTTGCAGGCATGGTGATCCCATACTGTCGTCACTCCCTGTCCAACGTTACAGTGCAGGACCTCATGTGCCTGAAATCGTGGATCAACGATCCGGTGCTCTGTGACTTCCCAGTCACGCCTGCAAGAGAGGTTGCACCAGAGCTCTTGGAGGAGGAGAAGAAGGAGAAACGTAGGCGTATGGAAGCAAGGAAGGCTGCTGCAGCAGCCATACAAGGCTTGGTGACTGCAATGTTGCCAGATTCAGATGATGAGGGAGAAGAAGACAAAGCACCAGGTGCTGAGACAGCAGATGAGAGTGAGGACAGTTCCTCATAGGAGGATGAGGATGGAGGCAATGAAGAGGAGCACGCTGCTGGGGAGGAGGATGATCTCGAGAAAGATGACAACGAGGATGATGTAGTGGAAGTACCCTGTATTTGCATGTGTTCATCAACATGATTTCATGTCACTGTACATGTTTGGGTTCAATTATCAATGTTCAATGTGGATCTTCATATCTGTTCCAACCAACTGTTGATTGAAGTGATGAATGAATGTGGGAGTGCTGGCTATCTTGCATGAAAATTACTATGTAGACCTTACTCCACAAAGTTATTTGTTAAGGATACTACTATTAGAGATGTGAATGGAACATGAATGCTTCCAATTGCTTTACCACATGACTGCACACCAACATTGGCGAATAAAAAATCCCTGTCATAACATGCCATGAGCAGGTGACCACCATTGACTTCCAGCACTTTGTGCCGGTAGTCACAAAACCCTGCACTCACAGGAAGTAAAATTCCATGTTCATGAACTTGGGAAAACCAAACTGAGGATGGACAGGACTCACGAGTATGAGCTAAAGATACTCGCGAGTCCAGGTCCCAAGTGTGGACTCCGACTCGCGAGTCCCCGGACTCGCGAGTTCGAGTCCACGGGCCGGACCCGGACTCGCGAGTCCGGGTCTGGCACGTAGGACCGGCCCGTGAGTCCGGTTCCGTTCTAAGAAACGCGATTGTAGGCTCGATTTCACCCTTAGTTGTGCCAGAGTTGTGCCACAATTGTGCCAGAGTTGTGCCACAGTTGTGCCAGGGTTGTCCCACAACGGTACCAGAGTTGTGCCAGAGTCGTTCCAGAGTTGTGCCAGAGTTGTGCAAGAGTTTTACTAGAGTTGTGAAAGAGTCATTCCATAGTTGTGCCATAGTTGTGCCAGTGTTGTGCCAGAATTGTGCCATAGTTGTCCCAGAGTTGTGCTTGAGTTGAACCATAGTTGTGCCAGCGTTGTGCCAGAGTTATGCGAGAGTTATGCCGGAATTGTGCCGGAGTTATGCCATAGTTGTGCCTGAGTTGTGCCGAGTTGTACCAGAGTTGTGCCAGAGTTGTAGTAGAGTTGTGCCAGAGTCGTGCCAGAGTTGTACCAGGGTTGTGTCAGAGTTGTGAAAGAGTTGTGCCAGAGTTGTACCAGAGTTGTGCCAGAGTTGTGCCAGAGTTGTACCAGAGTTGTACCAGAGTTTTTCTAGAGTTGTGCAGGAGTTGTGCCAGAGTTGAGCCAGAGTTGTGCCAGGATTGTGCCAGGATTGTGCCAGGATTGTGCCAGGATTGTGCCAGGATTGTGCCAGGATTGTGCCAGGATTGTGCCAGGATTGTGCCAGGATTGTGCCAGGATTGTGCCAGGATTGTGCCAGGATTGTGCCAGGATTGTGCCAGGATTGTGCCAGGATTGTGCCAGGATTGTGCCAGGATTGTGCCAGGATTGTGCCAGGATTGTGCCAGGATTGTGCCAGGATTGTGCCAGGATTGTGCCAGGATTGTGCCAGGATTGTGCCAGGATTGTGCCAGGATTGTGCCAGGATTGTGCCAGGATTGTGCCAGGATTGTGCCAGGATTGTGCCAGGATTGTGCCAGGATTGTGCCAGGATTGTGCCAGGATTGTGCCAGGATTGTGCCAGGATTGTGCCAGGATTGTGCCAGGATTGTGCCAGGATTGTGCCAGGATTGTGCCAGGATTGTGCCAGGATTGTGCCAGGATTGTGCCAGGATTGTGCCAGGATTGTGCCAGGATTGTGCCAGGATTGTGCCAGGATTGTGCCAGGATTGTGCCAGGATTGTGCCAGGATTGTGCCAGGATTGTGCCAGGATTGTGCCAGGATTGTGCCAGGATTGTGCCAGGATTGTGCCAGGATTGTGCCAGGATTGTGCCAGGATTGTGCCAGGATTGTGCCAGGATTGTGCCAGGATTGTGCCAGGATTGTGCCAGGATTGTGCCAGGATTGTGCCAGGATTGTGCCAGGATTGTGCCAGGATTGTGCCAGGATTGTGCCAGGATTGTGCCAGGATTGTGCCAGGATTGTGCCAGGATTGTGCCAGGATTGTGCCAGGATTGTGCCAGGATTGTGCCAGGATTGTGCCAGGATTGTGCCAGGATTGTGCCAGGATTGTGCCAGGATTGTGCCAGGATTGTGCCAGGATTGTGCCAGGATTGTGCCAGGATTGTGCCAGGATTGTGCCAGGATTGTGCCAGGATTGTGCCAGGATTGTGCCAGGATTGTGCCAGGATTGTGCCAGGATTGTGCCAGGATTGTGCCAGGATTGTGCCAGGATTGTGCCAGGATTGTGCCAGGATTGTGCCAGGATTGTGCCAGGATTGTGCCAGGATTGTGCCAGGATTGTGCCAGGATTGTGCCAGGATTGTGCCAGGATTGTGCCAGGATTGTGCCAGGATTGTGCCAGGATTGTGCCAGGATTGTGCCAGGATTGTGCCAGGATTGTGCCAGGATTGTGCCAGGATTGTGCCAGGATTGTGCCAGGATTGTGCCAGGATTGTGCCAGGATTGTGCCAGGATTGTGCCAGGATTGTGCCAGGATTGTGCCAGGATTGTGCCAGGATTGTGCCAGGATTGTGCCAGGATTGTGCCAGGATTGTGCCAGGATTGTGCCAGGATTGTGCCAGGATTGTGCCAGGATTGTGCCAGGATTGTGCCAGGATTGTGCCAGGATTGTGCCAGGATTGTGCCAGGATTGTGCCAGGATTGTGCCAGGATTGTGCCAGGATTGTGCCAGGATTGTGCCAGGATTGTGCCAGGATTGTGCCAGGATTGTGCCAGGATTGTGCCAGGATTGTGCCAGGATTGTGCCAGGATTGTGCCAGGATTGTGCCAGGATTGTGCCAGGATTGTGCCAGGATTGTGCCAGGATTGTGCCAGGATTGTGCCAGGATTGTGCCAGGATTGTGCCAGGATTGTGCCAGGATTGTGCCAGGATTGTGCCAGGATTGTGCCAGGATTGTGCCAGGATTGTGCCAGGATTGTGCCAGGATTGTGCCAGGATTGTGCCAGGATTGTGCCAGGATTGTGCCAGGATTGTGCCAGGATTGTGCCAGGATTGTGCCAGGATTGTGCCAGGATTGTGCCAGGATTGTGCCAGGATTGTGCCAGGATTGTGCCAGGATTGTGCCAGGATTGTGCCAGGATTGTGCCAGGATTGTGCCAGGATTGTGCCAGGATTGTGCCAGGATTGTGCCAGGATTGTGCCAGGATTGTGCCAGGATTGTGCCAGGATTGTGCCAGGATTGTGCCAGGATTGTGCCAGGATTGTGCCAGGATTGTGCCAGGATTGTGCCAGGATTGTGCCAGGATTGTGCCAGGATTGTGCCAGGATTGTGCCAGGATTGTGCCAGGATTGTGCCAGGATTGTGCCAGGATTGTGCCAGGATTGTGCCAGGATTGTGCCAGGATTGTGCCAGGATTGTGCCAGGATTGTGCCAGGATTGTGCCAGGATTGTGCCAGGATTGTGCCAGGATTGTGCCAGGATTGTGCCAGGATTGTGCCAGGATTGTGCCAGGATTGTGCCAGGATTGTGCCAGGATTGTGCCAGGATTGTGCCAGGATTGTGCCAGGATTGTGCCAGGATTGTGCCAGGATTGTGCCAGGATTGTGCCAGGATTGTGCCAGGATTGTGCCAGGATTGTGCCAGGATTGTGCCAGGATTGTGCCAGGATTGTGCCAGGATTGTGCCAGGATTGTGCCAGGATTGTGCCAGGATTGTGCCAGGATTGTGCCAGGATTGTGCCAGGATTGTGCCAGGATTGTGCCAGGATTGTGCCAGGATTGTGCCAGGATTGTGCCAGGATTGTGCCAGGATTGTGCCAGGATTGTGCCAGGATTGTGCCAGGATTGTGCCAGGATTGTGCCAGGATTGTGCCAGGATTGTGCCAGAGTTGTAGCAGAGTTGTGCCAGATTTGTAGTAAGTTGTACCAGAGTCGTCTCAGACTTGTACCAGAATTGTGCCAGAGTTGTGCCAAAGTTGTGCTAGAGTGGAGCAAGAGTTATGCCAGAGTTGTGCCAGAGTGCCAGAGTTGTGCCAGAGTTGTGCCAGAGTTGTGCCAGAGTTGTGCCAGAGTTGTGCCAGAGTTTTGCCAGAGTTTTTCCAGAGGTTTACTAGAGTTGTTCCAGAGTTATGCCAGATGTCTGCTAGAGTTGTGCTGAGTTGTGCCAGAATTGTAACAGATATGTGCCAGAGTTTTGCCAGAGTTGTGCAAGAGTCGTGCCAGATATGTGCCAGATTTCTGCCAGAGTTGTGCCAGAGTTGTGCCATAGTTGTGCCAGAGTTGTGCCAGAGTTGTGCTAGAGTCGTGCCTGAGTTGTACCAGAGTTGTGCCACAGTTGTACTAGATTTGTCCCAGAAATGAACCAGAGTTGTGCCAGAGTTGTGCCAAAGCTGTGCCAGGGTCGTGCAAGAGTTTTGCTAGAGTTTTGCCAGAGTTGTGCCCGAGTCATGCCAGATTTCTGCCAGAGTTGTGCCAGAGTTGTGCCAGAGTTGTGCCACAGTTTTTCCATAGTTTTGCCAGAGTTGTGCCATAGTTGTGCCAAAGTTGTGCCAGAGTTGTGCCAGAGTTGTGCCAGAGTTTTGCCAGAGTTGTGCCAGATGTTTGCCAGAGTTGTTCCAGAGCTATGCCAGAGGTGTGCCAGAGTTGTGCTAAGTTGTGCCAGAGTTGAAACAGAGATGTGCCAGGGTTTTGCCAGAGGTGTGCAAGAGTCGTGCCAGATATGTGCCAGAGTTCTGCCAGAGTTGTGCCAAAGTTGTGCCATTGTTGTGCCAGAGTTGTGGCAGAGTTTTGCTAGAGTCGTGCCTGAGTTGTACCAGAGTTGTGCCACAGTTGTCCCAGATTTGTCCTAGAAATGAACCAGAGTTGTGCCAGAGTTGTGCCAACGTTCTGCCAGAGTTGTGCAAGAGTTTTGCCAGAGTTTTGCCAGAGTTGTGCCCGAGTCATGCCAGACTTGTGCCAGACTTGTGCCAGAGTTGTGCCAGAGTTGTGCCATAGTTTTACCATAGTTTTGGCAGAGTTGTGCCATAGTTGTGCCAAAGTTGTGCCAGAGTTATGCCAGAGTTATGCCAGAATTGTGCATGAGTTGTGCCGAGTTGTACCAGAGTTGTGCTTGAGTTGTTACAATGTTGTGCCAGAGCTGTGCCAGAGTTGTGCCAGAGTTGTGCCAAAGTTGTGCCAGAGTTGTGCCAGAGTTGTGCCAGAGTTGTGGTAGAGTTGTGCCAGAGTTGTGCCAGAGTTGTGCCAGAGTTGTCCCAGAGTTGTGCCATAGTTGCGCCAGAGTTGTGCCAGAGTTGTGCCAGAGTTATGCCAGAGTTGTGCCAGAGTTGTGCCAGAGTCGTGCCAGAGTTGTGCCAGAGTTGTGCCAGAGGTGTGCCAGAGTTGTGCCAGAGTTGTGCCGGAGTTGTGCCGGAGTTGTGCCAGGGTTGTGCCAGAGTTGTGCCAGAGTTGTGCCAGAGTTGTGCAAGAGTTGTGCCACGGTTGTGCCAGAGTTGTGCCATAGTTGTGCTAGAGTTGTCCCAGAATTGTATCAGTGTAGTGCTAGAGTTGTGCCAAAGCTGTCCCAATGTTCTGCAAGAGCTATGGCAGAGTTGTCCCAGAGTCATTCCAGATTTGTGCCAGAGTTGTTCCAGAGTTGTGCCAGAGTTGTGCCAGAGTTGTGCCAGAGTTGTACCATAGTTGTGCTAGAGTTGTGCCAGAGTTGTGCGAGAGTTGTGCCAGAGTTGTGCCAGAGTTGTGCCAGAGTTATGCCATAGTTGTGCCTGAGTTTTGCCGAGTCGTGCCAGAGTTGTACCAGAGTTGTGCCAGAGTTGTGCCAGAGTTGTGCGAGAGTTGTGCCAGAGTTGTGTCAGAGGTGTGCCAGAGTTTTGCCACAGTTGTGCCAAAGTTGTGCCACAGTTGTGCCAGAGTTGTCCCAGAGTTGTGCCAGATTTGGGCTTGAGTTGTGCCAGAGTCGTGCCACAGTCGTGCCAGAGTCGTGCCAGAGTTGTGCGAGAGTTGTGCCAGAGTTGTGTCAGAGGTGTGCCAGAGTTTTGCCACAGTTGTGCCAAAGTTGTGCCACAGTTGTGCCAGAGTTGTGCCAGAGTGGTGCCAGAGCTGTGCCAGAGTTGTTCCAGAGTTGTGCCAGAGGTGTGACAGAGTTGTGCCGGGTTGTGCAAGAGTTCTGCCACAGTTGTGCCAGAGATGTGCCAGAGTTGTGCAAGAGTCGTGCCAGAGATGTGCCAGAGTTATGCCAGGGTTGTGCCAGACTTGTGCCAGAGTTCTCCCAGAGTTCTGCCAGAGTTGTGCTAGAGTTGTACCAGAGTTGTGCCAGAGTTGTGCCAGAGTTGTGCCATATTGGTGCCAGAGCTGTGCCAGAGTTGTTCCAGAGTTGTGCGAGAGTTGTACCAGAGTTGTGCCACAGTTGTGCCATAGTTGTTCCAGAAGTGTACGAGAGTTGTGCCAAAGTTGTGCCAGAGTTGTGCAAGCGTTATGCCAAGGTTGTGCCATAGTCATTCCAGATTTGTGCCAGCGTTGTGCAAGAGTTGTGCCAGAGTTGTGCCAGAGTTGTGCCATAGTTGTGCCAGAGTTGTACCATAGTTGTCCCAGAGTTGTGCCAGAGTTGTGCCAGAGTTGTGCCAGAGTTGTGCCAGGGTTGTGCCAGAGTTGTGCCAGATTTATGCCACATTTGTGCCAGATTTGTAGTAAGTTGTACCAGAGTCGTCTCAGACTTGTACCAGAATTGTGCCAGAGTTGTGCCAAAGTTGTGCTAGAGTGGAGCAAGAGTTATGCCAGAGTTGTGCCAGAGTCGTGCCAGAGTTGTGCCATAGTTATGCGAGTGTTGTGCCAGTGATGTGCCAGAGTTATGCAAGATTCGTGGCCGAGTTGTGCCAGAGTTGTGCCAGAGATGTGCCAGAATTGTGCCAGAGTTGTGCCAAAGTTGTGCCAGAGTCGTGCCAGACTTGTGCCAGAGTTGTGCCAAAATTGTGCCAGAGTTGTTCTATAGTTATGCCAGAGTTGTGCCAAAGTTGTGGCAGAGTTGTGCCAGAGTTGTGCCAGCGTTGTGCCAGAGTTGTGCCAGAGGTGTGCCAGAGTTGTGCGAGAGTTGTGTCAGAGTTGTGCCACAGTTGTGCCAGAGTTGTGCCAGAGTCGTGCCAGAGCCGTGCCAGAGTCGTGCCAGAGTTGTGCCATAGTTATGCGAGTGTTGTGCCAGTGATGTGCCAGAGTTATGCAAGATTCGTGGCCGAGTTGTGCCAGAGTTGTGCCAGAGATGTGCCAGAATTGTGCCAGAGTTGTGCCAAAGTTGTGCCAGAGTCGTGCCAGACTTGTGCCAGAGTTGTGCCAAAATTGTGCCAGAGTTGTTCTATAGTTATGCCAGAGTTGTGCCAAAGTTGTGGCAGAGTTGTGCCAGAGTTGTGCCAGCGTTGTGCCAGAGTTGTGCCAGAGGTGTGCCAGAGTTGTGCGAGAGTTGTGTCAGAGTTGTGCCACAGTTGTGCCAGAGTTGTGCCAGAGTCGTGCCAGAGCCGTGCCAGAGTCGTGCCAGAGTTGTGCCATAGTTATGCGAGTGTTGTGCCAGTGATGTGCCAGAGTTATGCAAGATTCGTGGCCGAGTTGTGCCAGAGTTGTGCCAGAGATGTGCCAGAATTGTGCCAGAGTTGTGCCAAAGTTGTGCCAGAGTCGTGCCAGACTTGTGCCAGAGTTGTGCCAAAATTGTGCCAGAGTTGTTCTATAGTTATGCCAGAGTTGTGCCAAAGTTGTGGCAGAGTTGTGCCAGAGTTGTGCCAGCGTTGTGCCAGAGTTGTGCCAGAGGTGTGCCAGAGTTGTGCGAGAGTTGTGTCAGAGTTGTGCCACAGTTGTGCCAGAGTTGTGCCAGAGTCGTGCCAGAGCCGTGCCAGAGTCGTGCCAGAGTTGTGCCATAGTTATGCGAGTGTTGTGCCAGTGATGTGCCAGAGTTATGCAAGATTCGTGGCCGAGTTGTGCCAGAGTTGTGCCAGAGATGTGCCAGAATTGTGCCAGAGTTGTGCCAAAGTTGTGCCAGAGTCGTGCCAGACTTGTGCCAGAGTTGTGCCAAAATTGTGCCAGAGTTGTTCTATAGTTATGCCAGAGTTGTGCCAAAGTTGTGGCAGAGTTGTGCCAGAGTTGTGCCAGCGTTGTGCCAGAGTTGTGCCAGAGGTGTGCCAGAGTTGTGCGAGAGTTGTGTCAGAGTTGTGCCACAGTTGTGCCAGAGTTGTGCCAGAGTCGTGCCAGAGCCGTGCCAGAGTCGTGCCAGAGTTGTGCCATAGTTATGCGAGTGTTGTGCCAGTGATGTGCCAGAGTTATGCAAGATTCGTGGCCGAGTTGTGCCAGAGTTGTGCCAGAGATGTGCCAGAATTGTGCCAGAGTTGTGCCAAAGTTGTGCCAGAGTCGTGCCAGACTTGTGCCAGAGTTGTGCCAAAATTGTGCCAGAGTTGTTCTATAGTTATGCCAGAGTTGTGCCAAAGTTGTGGCAGAGTTGTGCCAGAGTTGTGCCAGCGTTGTGCCAGAGTTGTGCCAGAGGTGTGCCAGAGTTGTGCGAGAGTTGTGTCAGAGTTGTGCCACAGTTGTGCCAGAGTTGTGCCAGAGTCGTGCCAGAGCCGTGCCAGAGTCGTGCCAGAGTTGTGCCATAGTTATGCGAGTGTTGTGCCAGTGATGTGCCAGAGTTATGCAAGATTCGTGGCCGAGTTGTGCCAGAGTTGTGCCAGAGATGTGCCAGAATTGTGCCAGAGTTGTGCCAAAGTTGTGCCAGAGTCGTGCCAGACTTGTGCCAGAGTTGTGCCAAAATTGTGCCAGAGTTGTTCTATAGTTATGCCAGAGTTGTGCCAAAGTTGTGGCAGAGTTGTGCCAGAGTTGTGCCAGCGTTGTGCCAGAGTTGTGCCAGAGGTGTGCCAGAGTTGTGCGAGAGTTGTGTCAGAGTTGTGCCACAGTTGTGCCAGAGTTGTGCCAGAGTCGTGCCAGAGCCGTGCCAGAGTCGTGCCAGAGTTGTGCCATAGTTATGCGAGTGTTGTGCCAGTGATGTGCCAGAGTTATGCAAGATTCGTGGCCGAGTTGTGCCAGAGTTGTGCCAGAGATGTGCCAGAATTGTGCCAGAGTTGTGCCAAAGTTGTGCCAGAGTTGTGCCAAAGTTCGGCCAGAGTTGTGCCAGAGTTGTGCCTGAGTCCCACAGTTGTGCCAGAGTTGTGCCAGAGTTGTGTCAGAGTTGTGCCAGAGTTGTGCCACATTTGTGCGAAAGTTGTGCCAGAGTTGTTCCAGAGTTGTGCCACAGGTATGACACAGTTGTGCCGAGTTGTGCCAGAGTTCTGCCACAGTTGTTCTAGAGATGTGCCAGAGTTGTGCAAGAGTCGTGCCAGAGATGTGCCAGAGTTGTGCCAGGGTTGTGCCAGACTTGTGCCAGAGTTCTCCCAGAGTTCTGCTAGAGTTGTGCTAGAGTTGTACCAGAGTTGTGCCAGAGTTGTGCCAGAATTGTGCCATAGTGATGCGAGAGTTGTGCCAGAGTTGTTCCAGAGTTGTGCCAGAGTTGTACCAGAGTTGTGCCACAGTTGTGCCAGAGTTGTCCCAGAATTGTACCAGAGTTGTGCCAAAGTTGTGCCAGAGTTGTGCGAGCGTTATGCCAAGGTTGTGCCATAGTCATTCCAGATTTGTGCCAGCCTTGTGCGAGAGTTGTGCCAGAGTTGTGCCAGAGTTGTGCCAGAGTTGTGCCAGGGTTGTGCCAGAGTTCTGCCAGATTTGTGCCACATTTGTGCCAGATTTGTAGTAAGTTGTACCAGAGTTGTTCCAGACTTGTACCAGAGTTGTGCCAGAGTTGTGCCAAAGTTTTGCCAGAAAGGAGCAAGAGTTATGCCAGAGTTGTGCCAGAGTGCCAGAGTTGTGCCAGAGTTGAGCCAGAGTTGTGCCAGAGTTGTGCCAGAGTTGTGCCAGAGTTTTGCCAGAGTGGTGCCAGAGGTTTGCCAGAGCTGTTCCAGAGTTATGCCAGAGGTGTGCCAGAGTTGTGCTGAGTTGTGCCACAGTTGTAACAGATATGTGCCAGAGTTTTGCCAGAGTTGTGCAAGAGTCGTGCCAGATATGTGCCAGATTTGTGCTAGAGTTGTGCCGGAGTTGTGCCATAGTCGTGCCAAAGTTGTGCCAGAGTTGTGCTAGAGTCGTGCCTGAGTTGTACCAGAGTTGTGCCACAGTTGTGCCAGATTTGTCCCAGAAATGAACCAGAGTTGTGCCAGAGTTGTGCCAAAGTTGTGCCAGAGTTGTGCAAGAGTTTTACCAGATTTTTGCCAGAGTTGTGCCCGAGTCATGCCAGATTTGTGCCAGGGTTGTGCCAGAGTTGTGCCAGAGTTGTGCCACAGTTTTACCATAGTTTTGCCAGAGTTGTGCCATAGTTGTGCCAAAGTTGTGCCAGAGTTATGCCAGAGTTATGCCAGAGTTGTGCCAGAGTTGTACCAGAGTTGTGCCGGAGTTATGCCGGAGTTGTGCCAGAGTTGTGCCAGAGTTGTGCGAGAGTTGTGCCAGAGTTGTACCAGAGTTGTGCCGGAGTTATGCCGGAGTTGTGCCAGAGTTGTGCCAGAGTTGTGCGAGAGTTGTGCCAGAGTTGTACCAGAGTTGTGCCGGAGTTATGCCGGAGTTGTGCCAGAGTTGTGCCAGAGTTGTGCGAGAGTTGTGCCAGAGTTGTACCAGAGTTGTGCCGGAGTTATGCCGGAGTTGTGCCAGAGTTGTGCCAGAGTTGTGCGAGAGTTGTGCCAGAGTTGTACCAGAGTTGTGCCGGAGTTATGCCGGAGTTGTGCCAGAGTTGTGCCAGAGTTGTGCGAGAGTTGTGCCAGAGTTGTACCAGAGTTGTGCCGGAGTTATGCCGGAGTTGTGCCAGAGTTGTGCCAGAGTTGTGCCAGAGTTGTACCAGAGTTGTTCCAGAGTTGTCCCAGAGTTGTGCCAAAGTTGTGCCAGAGCTGTGCCAGAGTCCCATAGTTGTGCCAGAGTTGTGTCAGAGTTGTGTCAGAGTTGTGCCAGAGTTGTGCCAGATTTGTGCCAAAGTTGTGCCAGAAACTTTGTGCATAAACATTGTGCATAAACTTCGTGCATAAACTTTGTGCATAAACGTTGTGCATAGACTTTGTGCATAAACGTTGTGCATAAACTTTGTGCATAACTTTGTGCATAAACTTTGTGCACAACCTTTGTGCATCAACTTTGTGCACAAACAATTTGCATAAACCTTGTGCATAAACGTTTTTCATACACGTTGTGCATACACTTTGTGGATAATTTTTGTGCATAAACGTTATGCATAAACTTTGTGCATAAAACTTGTGCATAACCTTTGTGAATAAACTTTGTGAATAAACATTGTGCATATACATTGTGCATAAACGTTGTGCATAAACGTTGTGCATAAACTTTGTGCATAACTTTGTGCATAAACTTTGTGCATAACCTTTGTGCATGAACATTTTGAAAAAACTTTGTTCATAAACTTTTTGCATACACGTTGTGCATTCACTTTGTGGATACTTTTTGTGCATTATCTTTGTGCATAAACTTTGTGCATAAACGTTGTGCAAAAACTTTGTGCATAGACGTTGTGCGTAAACTTTGTGCATAGAAGTTGTGCATAAACTCTGTGAATGAACTTTGTGCATAAACTTTGTGCATAACATTTGAGCATAAACGTTGTGCATAAACTTTCTGCATAAACGTTGTGCATAAACTATGTACAAAAACTTTGTGCATAAACCTTGTGCATAAACTTTGTGCATAAACGTTTTTGGATAAAGGTTGTGCATAAACTTTGTGCATAACTTTGTGCATAACTTTGTGCATAAACGTTGTGCATAAACATTGTGCATAGTGTTTGTGCATACAATTTGTGCATAAACTTTGTGAATAAACTTTGTGCATAAACTTTGTGCATAACCTTTGTGCATAAACTTTGTGCATAAACTATGTGCATAAAGTTTGTGCATAGACGTTGTGCATAAACTTTGTGCATAAACTTTCTGCATAAACGTTGTACATAAACTATGTGCAAAAACTTTGTACATAAACCTTGTGCATAAAATTTGTGCATAAACTTTCTTCATAAACGTTGTGCATAAACTATGTGCAAAAACTTTGTGCATAAACGTTGTGCATAAACTTTGTGCATAATCTTTCTGCACAAACTTTGTGCATAAACTTTGTGCATAAGTCTTGTGCATGAACTTTGTGCATAAACTTTGTGCATAAACGTTGTGCATAAACTTCGTGCATAAACTTTGTGCATAAACTTTGTGCATAAACTTTGTGCATAAACTTTGTGCATAAATGTTGTTCATACACTTTGTGCATAAAAGCTGTGCATAAACTTTGTGCATCAACTTTGTGCATAAGCTTTCTGCATACACTTTGTACATAAACCTTGTGCATTAACTTTGTGCATAAACAATGTGCATAAACTTTGTGCATAAAGTTTGTGCATAAATGTTTTGCATGGACTTTGTTCATAAACGTTGTGCATAAACTTTCTGCATAGCCTTTGTGCATAAACGTTATGCATAAACTTTATGCGTAAACGTTGTGCATAAATTTTGTGCACAAGTATTGTGCAAAAACGTTTTTTAAAAACTTTGTGCATAAAGTTTGTGCATGAACGTAGTGCATAAACATTGTGCATAAGATTTTTGAATAAACTTTGTGCATAAAATGTGTGCATAAACTTTGTGCCAAAACGTTTTCCATAAACTTTGTGCATAAACTTTGTGCATAAAGTTTGTGCATTAACTTTGTGCATAAAAATTATGCATAAACTTTGTGCATAAATGTTGTGCATAGACTTTGTGCATAATCGTTGTGCATAAACTCTGTGCATAAAGTTTGTGCATAAACGTTCTGCATAAACGTTGTGCATAAATGTTGTGCATAAACTTTCTGCATAAACGTCGTGCATATACTTTGTGCCTATACTTTGTTCATAAACTTTGTGCATAAACTTTGTGCATAAACTTTGTGCGTAAACGCTGTGCATAAACTTTGTGCATAAACTTTGTGCATAATTTTTGTGCATAAAATTTGTGCATAAAATTTTTGCATAAACATTATGCATAAACTTTGTGCATAAGCATTGTGCATAAACGTTGTGCATAAACATTGTGCATAAGCGTTGTGCATAAACGTTGTGCATGAACTTTGTGCATAAACGTTGTGCATAAACTTTGTGCATAAACTTTGTGCATAAACATTCTGCACAACCTTTGTTCATAAACGTTGTGCATCAACTTTCTGCATAAACTTTGTGCATAAACTTTGTGCATAAACTTTGTGCGTAAACGTTGTGCATAAACAATGTGCACAAATTTTGTGCATAAATGTTCTGCATAAACTTTGCGCATAAACTTTGTGCATAAAAGTTGTGCAAAAAACTTTGTGCATAAGCTTTGTGCAAATACTTTGTGCAAAAACTTTGTGCATAAAATTTGTGCCTCAACTTTGTGCCTAAACTTTGTGCATAAACTTTGTGCATAAAGGTTTTGCATAAACTTTGTGCAAAAACTTTGTGCATAAACTTTGTGCATAAACTTTGTGCATAAACATTGTGCACAAACAGTGTGCATAAACATTGTGCATAAACTTTGTGCATAAACTTTGTGCACAAAATTTGTGCCTAAACTTTGTGCATAAACGTTGTGCATAAACTTTGTGCATAAACGTTGTTCATAAACGGTGTGCATGAACATTGTGAATAAACGTTCTTCATAAACTTTCTGCATAATCTTTGTGCATAAAATTTGTGCATAGACTTTGTGCATAAACATTGTACATAAGCTTTGTGCATAAATGTTGTGCATAACATTTGTGTATAAACTGTGTGCATAAACGTTGTGCATAAACGTTGTGCATAAACATTGTGCATATAGCTGTGCATAAACTTTGTGCAGAAACTTTGTGCATAAACTTTGTGCGTAACCTTTCTTAATAAACGTTTTTCAGAAACCTTGTGCATAAACATTTTGCATAAATGTTGTG
>SZWC01006380.1:20340-58266 GCA_023375785.1 Penium margaritaceum | reverse complement strand
ACTTTGTGCGTAAACTTAGTGCATAACATTTGTGCTGAGGCTTTGTGCATAAACATTGTGCATAAACTTTGTGCAAAGTCTTTTTGTATAAATTTTGTGCATAAACGTTGTGCATAAACCTTGTGTATTAACTTTAGGCATGAACTTTGTGTATAAACTTTGTGCATAAACTTCGTGCATAAACATTGTACACAAATTTTGTGCAGAAACTTTGTGCATAAAGTTTATTCATAAAAGTTGTGCATAAAGTTTGTGCATGAAAAATGTGCAGAAATGTTGTGCATAAACTGTGTGCATAAGCTTTGTGTATAAACTTTGTGCATAAACATTGTGCATAAACGTTGTGCAGAAACTTTGTGAATAAAAATTGTGCATAAACTTTGTGCACAAACGTTGCACAGAATCTTTTTGCATAATCTCTGTGCGTAAACGTTGTGCACAAACTTTGTGCATCAACTTTGTGCATTGACATTGTGCAAACGCTGTGTCAATAAACTTTGTGCAAAAACGTTGTGCATAAACGTTTCGCATAAACTTTGTGCATAAACTTTGTGCATTTACTTTGTGCAGAAACGTTGTGCATAAACTTTGTGCATAAACTTTGTGCATTTACTTTGTGCAGAAACGTTGTGCATAAACTTTGTGCATAAACTTTGTGCATGAACAATGTGTAGACACTTTATGCATAAACTTTGTGCACAAACATTGTGCAAAAACTTTGTGCATAATCGTTTTTGCGTAAACATTTTGTACAAACTTTGTGCATAAAGTTTGTGCATAAACTTTATGCATAAACGTTTCGCATAATCCTTGTGCATACACTTTGTGCATCACCTTTGTGCATTAACATTCTGCAAAAATATTCTGCTTAAACTTTGTGCATAAACTCTGTGCATAAAACTTGTGTATAAACTTTGTGCATAAAGTTTGTTCATTAACTTTGTGCATAAAATTTGTGCATAAACTTTGTGCATAAACTTTGTGCATAAACATTGTGCATAAACGTCGTGCATAAATCGTATGCATAAAAGTTTTGTTTAAAATTTGTGCACAAACGTTGTGCATACACGTTTTGCATAAACTTCGTGCATAAGCTTTGTACATAAACTTTGTGCACAAACGTTGTGCATGAATGTTGTGCATAAAATTTGTGCATCAATGTTGTTCTTAAAAATTGTGCACAAACGTTGTACATAAACTTTGGGCATAAACTTTGTGCATAAACGTTCTGCATAAGCTATGTGAATAAAATTTGTGCATAAAATGTTTGCAGAAACTTTGTACATAAACGTTTTGCATAAACCAATTGCATACAATTTGTTTATAAACTTTGTGCATAAACTTTGTGGATGAATGTTATGCATAAACGTTGTGCATAAACATTTTGCACAAGCTTTGTGCATAAACTTTGTGCATGAACTGTGTGCATAAATGTTGTGCATAAACGTTGTGCAAAAACTTTGTGCATCAACTTTGTACATAAACTTTGTGCATAAACGTTGTGCATAAACTTTGTACATAAACTCTGTGTGTAAAATTTGTGCATAACTGTTGTGCATAAACTTTGTGCATAAACTTTGTGTGTAAACGTTGTGCATAAACTGTGTGCATGAATGGTGTGCATAAACTTTGTGCATAAACTTTGTTCAGAAACCTTTTGCATAAACGTTGTGCATAAACTTTGTGCATAAACTTTGTGCATAAACGCTGTGCGTAATTATTGTGCATAAACTTTGTGCATAAACATTGTTTATGAACATTGTGCGGAAACTCTGTGCATGAACTTTGTGCATACACCTTGTGCATAAACGTTTTTTGTAAACTTCGTGCATAAACGTTGTGCATAAACTTTGTGCATAAACTTTGTGCATAAACTTTGTGCACAAACTTTGTGCATCAACTTTGTGCATAAACTTTGTGCATAAACGTTGTGCATGAAATTTGTACATAACTTTGTTCATAAACGTTGTGCATAGACTGTGTGCATAACTTTGTGCATAAACTTTCTGCATAAACTTTTTGCATAAACATTTTGCATAAACTTTGTGCATGAACTTTGTGCATAACCTTTGTGCATAATCTTTCTGCATAAACTTTGTGCATAAACTTTGTGCAGAACCTTTGTGCATAAACGTTGTGCATAAACGTTGTGCATAAACTTTGTGCATAACCTTTGTGCATAATTTTTGTGCATAAACATTGTGCATAAACGTTTATCATAAACTTTGTGCATAAAACTTGTGCATAAAAGTAGTGCATAAACTTTGTTCATAAACTTTGTGCATAAACTTTGTGCATAAAAGTTGTGCATAAACTTTGTGCATAAACGTTTTGCATAAATTTCCTGCATAAACTGTATGCATACCTTTGTGCATAAACATTGTGCATAACCTTGTGCATAAACGTTGTGCATGAACTTTGTGCATAACTTTGTGCATAAACTTTGTGCATAACTTTGTGCATAAACTTTGTGCATTAAATTTGTTCAAAAGCTTTGTGCATAATCATTTTGCAAATAATTATTGCATAAACGTTTTTTATAAAAATTGTGCACACAATTTGTGCATAAACTTTGTGCATAAACTTTGTGCATAAAATTTGTGAATAAACGTTGTGCATAAACGTTGTGCATAAACTTTGTGCATAAACTTTGTGCACAAACTTTGTGCAGAACCTTTGTGCATAAACTTTGTGCATAACCCTTGTGCATACTTTGTGTGTATAAACGTTGTGCATAAACGTTGTGCATAAACTCTGTGAATAAAGATAGAGCTGAAATGTTGATCATGAATTTCATGCATGAACATTGTGCATAAACGTTGTGCATAAACGTTGTGCATAAACTTTGTGCATAAACATTGTGCATAAACTTTGTGCATAGACATTGTGCATAAACTTTGTGCATAAACTTTGTGCATTAACATTTTGCATAAACTTTGTGCATAACCTTTGTTTATAAACTTTGTGTATAAACTTTGTGCATAAACGTTGTGCATCAACTTTGTGCATAAACATTGTGCATAAACAAAGTGCATAAACTTTGTGCATATAGTTTGTGAATAAACGTTTTTGCATAAACTTTGTGCATAAAGTTTGTGCATAAACTTTGTGCATTAACGTTGTGCATAAACTGTGTGCATGAAATTTGTGCATGAACGTTCTGCATAAACATTGTGCATAAACTTTGTGCATAAACATTATGCATAAACTTTGTGCATAAACTTTGTGCATTCACTCTGTGCATAAACATTGTGCATAAACTTTGTGCATAGAAGTTGTGCATAAACTTTGTGCATAAATTTTGTGCATAAACGTTGTGCATATAGTATGTGCATAAACTTTGTGCATAGACTTTGTGCATAAACGTTGTGCATAAACGTTGTGCATGCACCTTGTGCATGAACATTGTGCAGAAAATTTGTGCTACACTTTGTGCATAAACTTTGCACATGAGCTTTGTGCATAAACGTTCTGCATGAACTTTGTTCATAAACTTTGTGCAGGTTATTTGTGCATACACTTTGTGCAAAACGTTGAGCATAAATGTTGTGCATAGATTTGTGCATAGCTTTGTGCATAAACTTTGTGCATAAGCTTTGTGCATCAAAATTTTGCATAAACGTTGTGCATAAACGTTTTGCATAAACATTGTGTATAAACTTTGTGCATAAACTTTGAGCATAAACTTTGTGCATAAGCTTTGTGCATAAACGTTGTGCATATACTTTCTGCATAAACATTGTGCATAAACATTGTTCAGAATCTTTGTGCATAAACTTTGTGCATAAACGTTGTGCAGAATGTTTGTGTATTTACTTTGTGGATAACCTTTGTGCATATTTGTTGTGCATAAACGTTGTGCATAAACTTTGTGCATCAACTTTGTGCATAAAGTTAGTGCATAAACTTTGTGCATAAACTTTGCGGATAAACTTTGTGCATCAACTTTGTGCATAAACTTTGTGCATAACATTTGTGCATAAACTTTGTGCATAAACGTTGTGCATAATCGTTCTGCATGAACTTTGTGCATAAACTTTGTGCAGATTCTTTGTGCATAAACTTTGTGCATAACCTTTGTGCATGATTTTTGTGCATAAAAATTGTGCATGAACGTTTATCATAAACTTTGTGCATAAAATTTGTGCGTAAAGTTAGTGCATAAACTTTGTGCATAAACGTTGTGCATAAACGTTTTGCATAAACGTCTTGGATAAACTGTATGAATACCTTTGTGCATAAACATTGTGCATAACCTTGTGCATAAACGTTGTGCATAAACGTTTTGCATAACTTTGTGCATAAACATTGTGCATAACTTTGTGCATAAACGTTGTGCATAAAATTTGTGCATAAGCATTCTGCGTAATCATTTTGCATAAACTTTGTGCATAAAAGTTTCGCATAAACGTTGTGCACAGTATTTGTGCATAAACTTTGTGCATAAACTTTGTGCATAAACATTGTGAAGAAACGTTGTGCATAAACGTTCTGCATAAACTTTCTGCATAAACTTTGTGCATAAACGTTGTGCAGAACCTTTGTGCATAAACTTTGTGCATAACCCTTGTGCATAATTTGTGCGCATAAACGTTGTGCATAAACTTTGTGCATAAACTATGTGCATAAAGATAGTGCATAAAAGTTGTGCATAAACTTTGTACATAAACCCTGCATAAAGATAGTGCATAAATGTTGTTCATAAATTTTGTGCATGAACATTGTGCATAAACGTTGTGCATAAACGTTTTGCATAACTTTGTGCATAAACATTGTGCATAACTTTGTGCATAAACGTTGTGCATAAAATTTGTGCATAAACTTTGTGCATAAACTATGTGCATAAAGATAGTGCATAAAAGTTGTGCATAAACTTTGTACATAAACCCTGCATAAAGATAGTGCATAAATGTTGTTCATAAATTTTGTGCATGAACATTGTGCATAAACGTTGTGCATAAACGTTTTGCATAACTTTGTGCATAAACATTGTGCATAACTTTGTGCATAAACGTTGTGCATAAAATTTGTGCATAAACTTTGTGCATAAACTATGTGCATAAAGATAGTGCATAAAAGTTGTGCATAAACTTTGTACATAAACCCTGCATAAAGATAGTGCATAAATGTTGTTCATAAATTTTGTGCATGAACATTGTGCATAAACGTTGTGCATAAACGTTTTGCATAAACTTTGTCCATAAAAATTGTGCATAAACTTTGTGCATAGACTTTGTGCATAGACTTTGTGCATAAACGTTGTGCATTAATGTTTTGCATAAACTTTTAGCATAACCTTTGTTCATAAACTTTGTGCATACACTTTGTGCATAAAACTTTGTGCATAAAATTTGTGCATAAACTTTGTGCATAAACTTTGTGCATAAACTTTGTACATAAACGTTGTGCATAATCGTTGTGTATAACCTTTGTGCATAAACTTTGTGCATAAACATTGTACATCAACTTTGTGCTAAATTTTGTGCATAAGCTTTGTGCATAAAAATTTTGCATAAAAAAATTGCATCATCATTGTGCATAAACTTTGTGGATAAACTTTGTGCATAAAATTTGTGCATAAACGTTCTACATAACGTTTGTGCATAAACGTTGTGCATAAACTTTCTGCATAAGTTTTATGCATAAACCTTGTGCAGGATGTTTGTGCATAAACTTTGTGCATAAACGTTTTGCATAATCTTTGTTTATAATTCTTGGGCATAAACGTTGTGCATAGACTTTGTGCATAAACTTTGTGCATATTGTTAATGCATAAACATTTTGCATAAACTTTGTGCATAAACGTTTTGCATAAACTTTGAGCATGAATGGTTTGCATAAGCTTTGTGCATAAACGTTGTGCATAAACTTTCTGCATAACCTTTCTGCATGAAATTTGAGCAGAACCTTTGTAAACAGAACGTTGTGCATAAACTTTGTGCATGAACGTTCTGCATAACCATTGTGCAGAGTTTTTATGCATAAACGTTGTGCATAAACGTTGTGCATAAAAGTTTTGCATAGAATGTGTGCATGAATTTGGTGCATAAACTTTGTGCATAAACTTTGTGCATAAACTTTGTGCATAAATGTTGTGCATAAACTTTGTGCATAAACTTTGTGCATAAAGGTTGTGCATAAACATTGTGCAGAACTTTGTGCATAAACGTTGTGCATAAACTTTGTGCATAACTTTGTGCATAAAGTTTGTGCATAAACTTTGTGCATAAGCTTTGTGCATAAACATTATGCATAAACTTTGTGCTTAAACGTTTTGCATAAACGTTGTGCTCAAACGTTGTGCATAAGCTTTGTGCATAAATGTTTTGCATAAATCTAGTGCAAAAATTTGTGCATAAACATTTTGCATAAATGTTATGGATAAACTTTGTGCAGAAAATCTGTGCAGAACCTTTGTGAATAAACCTTGTGCATAAATTTTGTGCATAAGCTTTGTGCATAATTTTTGTGCATAAACGTTGTGCATAAACTTTGTGCATAAACTCTCTGCATAAAGTTAGGACATAAACTTTATGCATAACAATGTGGATAAACTTTGTGCATAAACTTTGTGCATAAACATTGTGCATAAACTTTGTGCGTAAACGTTGTGCATAAACGTTGTGCATAAACTTTGTGCATAACTTTGTGCATAAACTTTGTGCACAAACTTTGTGCATAACTTTGTGCATGAAATTTGTGCATAACGTTTGTGCATAACGTTGTGCATAAACTTTGTGCATAAACTTGTGCATACAATTTTTGCATAAGCTTTGTGCATAACATTTGTGCATAAGTATTGTGCAGAAATGTAACGTGTCATGTCTCCAGCTCCTCCTCTTAAGTCGTTGTCGGAGTTTGCAGAATGGCGTTCTCAGTCCACGTCAGGGGTTTACCCACTCCGCAAGACTCAGGAGCAACCGTATTCAACGACCTAACGTAGGGAGACTAGAATATTTTGAGTCTCCGGAGGCCCATATCCGTTCTTAACCAAACCCCTGGTTTTGGGACCCAAACTGGGGGTTCTTACCTCCAACTCGTGTGTTCGCACAAGTTGTTTTGTTCATTTTATGTCAAAGTTCGTGGACAACGAACTTCAATTCACGTTTTGCCGTTCAGGCGCAAAATCGTTGCGTGCCAGGCACGTTGGCGATTACGCCCCAGCTCTTTCTCGACCTCACCCTCGCTCCCCCTTTCCCTCATCCTTGCTTGCTTGTTTTGCAAGGACAGCGAGGGGGGGGGCGAGGGCACGAGGCCACGAAGTCACGCCTCCAAGGCCCTTGTGGCCTCTCAGCCGCTGATTGGGCGGAGGCNGATTGGCGGCTGGCGGCTTGCCAGCCGATGGCCGGCCGGTTGCTTGGCCGGCCGCCGGCCATCCAGCCTGCCGGCAGCAAGCTGGCCGGCGGCCAGCAAAGTGCTGGCCGCCGGCGAGCCCTCACTAACGCGCGGGGTGGTGCGCAACCACCCCTCACTTCAGCGAGGAGGGAGGGCCAAACCGGCCCTCCCGCAACATTCCTCCCCACTTATTATGAACCGTCCTGGTTCATAAACAACAACTAGGAATGTCAGTCAGTGAGTCATCAACATTGTGCAAGAAAATTAAGGATTTTTATCACCAGCTAAACATGAACATGTGCATGGTACTTAGACCTAAGCTGCAGCTTGTAGGTCAGCACGGCTAGCGGCCTCTCCCCTTCAGGCTGGAGCGTCTGCGCGACAACCATGTTGGCCGTCCCCAACCCCCTATGGTCGCTGTCCATGAATGCTGCTCTGTGGGAATGTTGTTCACTTTTTCTGCGTTCAGGTGTTACCTCCTGCCACACGGCGATCTGTGCGAGCTGCAAGCTTGCTCCAGTACTCGTTGACCACCCTTGTGGGCAACCGAGATTTGGGCTCCCATGATTTATATTCAGGTTCACAACCGGCCCAATGAACGCGCGAACGATGAGTACGCTCACGGTGCTTGAGTAGGCGAAGGACCTCGTGTTGGCCGTCGGCAGCCACGACCATTGGCGGTGGCTGAACGATTCCTTCTGCCCTGTATGGAGCTAGTAGGCTCACATGAAACACGTCATGTACCTTCATACTCGGTAGAAGTAGCAATCGGTATGCCACTGGCCTGATGCTTGCCACAATGGGAAACCGCCCAATCCACTTTGGTAGACGTTTTCTTGCCCTTGGCGACTTCAGCGGAAGGCTTTTAGTGCTAAGCAACACTATGTCACCAATGTCAAATGAGACCTCTCCACGACCTTTGTTGGCATATGCCTTTTGTCATTGTCGAGCTGCTTGAAGGTGATCCTTTACCTCCTGTAACAAGGATTCGATGCGCTTGGCAAAGGCTTGAGCGGAGGGAACCTGCCCTCCTGTCCTCCCACTCTTCACTAATGAAGAGGGTACCACTGGATGCCGACCACTGTTCAACATGAACGATGTGAACTCTGTGGACTCCTTCACCAAGTTGTTCACCGCAAAGTCCGCCAGTGCTAGGAATTTGTCCCAATCATGCATGACAGGGTCTACGTACATGCAAAGCATCTACTCAAGAGTGCAATTCATACGCTCTGTTTGTCCGTCAGTTTGAGGGTGAAATACTGTCAATATTTGCGACCCACTACGAAAGAATTCGTGCATCTTTTGCGAGAACTTACTAGCAAATTTTTGATCTCGATCTGAGATAATGCACAACGGCAACCCGTGGTACTTTACGGCACCCTCAAAGAAGAGACGAGCGGTCTCTTTTGCGTTCACGTCAGTGGTTGTACGAATGAAGTGTATCATCTTTGTCAAAAGATCCACAACTACTAGTTTTGCATCATGGCCACAGGCCGTGTCCGGAAGACCAGTAATGAAGTCCATGCTGATGCACTCCCATAGAGTCCCAGGAATGGGAAGCTGTTGGAGGAGTCTAGCAGGTTTCTTGTTACTAGCCTTACTCCGAAGACATGGATCACATGTCACGTAATACTTACGGACATCAACACTCCACCCTGGCTACCAATAGTGGTCCGAGAGTGCTTGTCCGGTCTTTTGGGGTCCCACATGACCTACGACTGGCGGGTCGTGGAATTGGGAGATAGCCTTTGTTTGAAGGTCTTGCAACTTTGGCACAATAACTTGTTCTCTGTGCCAAAAGATTCCTACGACATCCACCAAGCCGTACTTGTCCAGATTTTGAGAGTTTTGAAACCAGGAATCAACACAGTATCCCATCGACACGCTGTTCACAAAACCGTTGTAATGGATAATCTCTTGTGGTGGTTGCACTGTTGCTGTTGCAATGGCCATAAAACTCCCTCTGACCTCGGTGGTTGCTTTTATTTCCACAGGCTGTCGGCTTAGTGGATCGGCCACATTGATGCGTCCTGGCCGATATTCTCATGTGATCAAGAATCGACTCAGGACTTCGCTCCAACGCACCTGTCGTCTTGTCAGGTTTGGTTGCGTTTGGAAAAAACCAATGGATTATGGTCAGTCTCGACCGTCACACCCCCTTCAGTACCCTCGAGGTAGCAACGCCACATCTTGACAGCATGTACTAGCGCAAGGAGCTCTTCATCCCCAGTCGTGTACCGCGTTTCTGCGGGAATGAGCTTACGGCTCTCATATGCAACTAGGTGACCATTATGCATGAGGACGGCTCCAATTCCTACTACCAAGGCATAACATCGAACCTCCCATGGTTGCAATGGATTTAGAAGAGCTAGGACGGGCGCCATGGATAGGAGTTCTTTGACCTTGAGAAAAGCGTTCTTGTAATCAGGTGTCCCTTCCCAATGCACGTCTTTTTGCGTGAGCCTGGTTAGTGGTGCTACCAGGGTCAAATACCCTTGCATAAACCGTCAAAATTAGTTTGCAAGGCCGAGGAAAGACCGTATCTGCCCAACATTATCAGGACATGGCCAGTCCACAACGGCTTGGACCTTTCGTGGATCGACACGGATGCCGTCCTTGCCGACGATGTGTCCAAGGTACTCGAGCTCAACTTGTGCAAACTTGTACTTACTCACTTTTGCATAGAACTTCTGTTCCCGAAAGATTGCGAGAACTTTGCGCACATGTTCTATGTGCTCTTTCATTAATTTGGAGAAAACCAGGATGTCGTCTAGGTAAACCAAGACAAACTGTCCGAGTTTCTTGGCAAACGTTTGGTTCATTTCTCCTTGGAAGGTTACCAGGGCATTCGTAAGCCCGAAGCATAACACTCACGAAGTGATAGTGTCCCATGTGTGTTCGAAACACGGTTTTGGGCACATCATCTTCCGTGATGTGGATTTGATGGTACCATTGAGACAAATCCAAGGACGAAAATACTTTTGTGCCTTGGAGTTGGTCAAAAAGGTCCTCAATCCGCGGTAAGGGGAACCGATTTTCACCGTCAGCTTGTTCAATGCCCGGTAATCCACGCACATGCGTAAACCACCGTCCATTTTATTCACAAAAAGGATCGCCGCACCGTACGGCAAGCTACTGGGTTTGATCCATCCCTTTGCAAGGTACTCTTTGATTTGGCATTCGACCACTCACCTTTCTGCTGGACTAAAGCGATACATGGGTCTGAATGGAGGAGTCACCTCCGGTTGCAGCAAAATCGTGTGGCCCATGTGTCGTTTTGGTGGAAGCCCAGCCGGTGGGCCTTGGAATACATCTGAGAACTCCGCCAATAGAGATATGATCTCTTGTGGCGTGTCTTCCGTCAAGTCGTCCTCCACTTTCTGCAGCTGAGCCAAGAAGTAACGACAACATTGTCGAATACGTCTCTTGACCTGCATTGCAGACAAGCTGGCATGGACTTTGAGTCAAGCCGGTGATAATTCCGTATTCAGAATCAACGTAAAGAGGCATTGTCCTTTTTGGAGGATCAAACGCTTTGATTCAAAGCACATTAGTGCCTTGTTGTCACAGAGACAGGGATCGCCTAGCACCACGTCAAACAGGTTAAGAACGTTGAGTACCTTCAACATGATACCCTGTGTGTACCCTTGAATACAAATGATTGCTTTACAAGTACCGATCACGGATACTGAACGGTTGGCACCGACAACAACTGCGCCATTCAATGGCTCATACCTCCAGCCAACCTGTCGGGTAAAGCCATGGATGACAAAAGAGTCGTCCCCTCGAGTGTCAGCAAGTACGTTCACAAGAGCACCAGCTAGGTGTCCTTTGAACTGCATCGTCATTTGCCCCCACTCTTGCGAGTGAACAGACTCGATGACGGCAAGCCAAGTTTGTGATAAACACGGAATTTGTACGACGGGCGTTGCAAATTCCATGATTCACCCATTCGAGTCCACATCTTGTGGGCACATGTGGATTCGGCCAGTATTTAAACTTGACTGGGTCGAGATCATCGACTAAGGGTATTGCAAACGTGATTGAACTCATTTCTTTTGAGGGCGCTTTCTTCAGTCACTGTATCACACAACTCTTGCACAATGGTCAGCGTCGCCACAACAAAGCATGTACGATCATGCACTCTGTCCGGAGATGCAAGGTTTAGTGGGCAATGTCCGTCAACAAGGTTAGAATGCCGTTCAACAAGAGGAGAAAAGACAACAGAGAAATTTGTACTCGTCAAAAACTCATTTTTTTAACATCCTCATCTGAAAACATGAACCGACACTCGTGATCCAGTTTTGCCCTCGAGTGGTCCCCACTGACGTCACTCAGGGATGGGGAAAACCCGCCCCACATCCCTGTCCGTTACCACGGCCGGGTCCATTGCCGCAACCACGACCCCGTCCACGGCCCTGTCCACGGTATCCTGCTCCACCATCCCCACGAGGTGCTACTGTGGCAGCTAACGCCGCGGCCTCTTGTCCACTCCCAGCAGCCTGAGGGCACTGAGCCCTAAAGTGGCCCGGCTGCATGTAGTTGTGCCAGAGCCCTTCGCGGAAGGATGTGTTGCGACGCTCACGCGCGGCCTGCAGCTCGTCATTCTCGCGGCTGCGTTTGTTGTTGGGACCCTTGTATCCACCAGCCTTCCTGGCTGGAGGGTTTGCAGGCTGCTTGCCCTTGGCCCCGCCTCCCTGTCCAACTGACCCACCAGCCCCTGCATTGTCCATGCGCATGTCGTAGCCTTGTTGTGCACGTGCGTTCAGCCGTGTATCTGAGTAGTGCTTTGGGCTCGCCGAATACACTTCGCTCATGTAGTCCCGCAACGCCTTCCAGCTTGTCCAAGCTTGGCCATTGGCTGTCGTGGTGGTCTTGTCCTTGAGCTTCTCGCTGGCAAGACTATCACGCAAGTACTCCAGCAGTATGCACTCCGGGTACTTGAAGGTCTGAGTCCCATCACCCTTGGTGAAGCTTTCAGCTTCTTCCACAAATGTGGTGAACTCGCTCAAGTAGGATTCGAGCGAGCTGCCAAGCTGCCTGAAGTCCTTGAGTTTGTAGATGGCGCGCTGCGGCTCCTCACGTTGGGTACACTTCTTGCGCATGATCGCGTAGAAGGCCTCCCGCGACATGGGCTGCTACTCGAGGTACGGCTGCTGCACATTCCACTGCTTGATGACATACTTGAAGAGTTTGTCTTCAAGCCGTGTTGTGGCAAGGTCGCCCCACTGGCCGAGTGGAGCCTTGTGGACAAATAGGACATGCTCCATGCAGTTCAGCCATTTGGTCAGCTTCGGAAGATCTCCACAGTGTAGAAGAAGGACGTGTTCGTGACCGACCTTGAAGTCATGAAGGTAGGCAAGTCGTTGCTTCCACCGACAATGGCATCCGTAGCTACGGTACGCTGCGCTTGCAGCTGCATCCGCACCTGTGTCACGCTCTGCATCGCCTTGTCGAGGTCGTTGCATCGGCGGCTTGCCTCATGGACGGCCAAGCGTTGCAGCTGGTGATCGCGGTCAAGGTCCGTGATGCTCTACCCCATGTTGCCTTCAACTTCCGACTTGAGGGGGTCAAGTCGGAGTCACCAAGTTGGTCCACGTAGATTTGGACGTCGACTTGACTTTACCCCCTCTTTTTTAGCCGGGGTNAGCTGGCGATCGCGGTCAAGGTCCGTGATGCTCTACCCCATGTTGCCTTCAACTTCCGACTTGAGGGGGTCAAGTCGGAGTCGCCAAGTTGGTCCACGTCGATTTGGACGTCGACTTGACTTTACCCCCTCTTTTTTAGCCGGGGTCAGTTTTCACCCCTTGTGTCACAAGGGACTTGACAAGCATTGACAGGCATTTTTTTCCTAGAGGCGGGCACAAATCCCGCTGTGCCTAGTAAGAACTCTATGTTTGATGTGCTTTTCCATGCTGGATGGTTGATGCTCGCTGTGTTCACTCATCGGTGCGTTGCTTTACATGCGTTATGTGAGAGCAATGCTTGGCTAACAACCAAGCATAGGTCCTATATGGGAGATATGACACGTCCATGCGTGCTTTACATGTGGGTTGTGCGTGTGTACATCGTGCGTGAACCTGGTGTTCTAGTTTTGCTGCGGTAAACGAACGAATCGGAGGCGTTGTTGCACGTCACGGAAGGATAATGTGTGTGACATGTGGCAAGGGTTTGATGAGTACTCTCATCAAACCGGGTAGCAGTTTGAGAGCCCGTATGAAGCGCATCCACCGTCGGACCTTCCGAGGAGCCCACTTTCTGGCATATCCTTGCCATGCAGTCGACCAGCCGAACTTCACTCTGTCCCACTTGGCCGCCATGGCTGGGAGGGGTAAGCAGCCCACGTGTGCACAAGTGGCTGCCTCACCTAAGCTCCCTGTACTCTCCGGGGACTTCCTCGTCCGGGCGCTCAGCAAGTTCTTCTGACCCGTACCTACGCAGGCAGGCTACCCCAAGTTTCAGTGTGGAGCATGCGGTGTCATCAAGGCAAGCGGTTCAGACCGCATGCGCGGTCATGTTGGAGCAGCCGTGCACAACATCGTTAAGTGCAAGTACCCTCCTGCTGCTGCATGGGCCATGCTCGGCCTCCCGCCTCTGGCTAGCCCACCAGACGTCTTTGTTCCATACGACAAGAAGCTTTACAATGGCCAAGGAGAAGCGTGGGGGACGAAGGACCAGCCCATGGACTGGCAAGCACTGGTCCGAGAGCGGAAGAGACAGGAGGCAAGAGCAGCGGTGGGTGTGGGTGGAGTTGGGGGAAAGCAGCGGTCCGACAGACGGCGTTGACAACCCTACCGACAGAACATCCGCCACCATTCCCGACTCATTATGCAGCTCCACTCCGGTGTCAGCTTCCTCTCTCAACCTGGAACGGCAAACCACGATGCCCGAGCACATTGCCAGCGCTGCCAACTCTCAGTGTCAGAAAACAATTGTGTGGATCATGACAAAGAATGCACTGGCAATTTCCTTCTGCCGGGATCCTACCGTCCTTGAGCTGGTGGAAGACGCACGGTGCACAACCCCGGCCTTCAGACTACCCAGCCGAGACAGTGTCACTGACATCATCCTTCGAGCGCTGGATGTGGAGCTCGAGGAGTTGGAGGCCCCTCTTCGCAGCCGATGGGATATATTTTGGGTGAGCATAGGAGTGGACGAATGGTCTGACATTCAAATCAGGCCAATCTACTCGGCCATGGCAGTGAACGCTGAGGGCGTGGCTCACCTTTTCTCGAGAGATGCCAGTGGTGTTGTTCGTGATGCCAACCACGTGGCAGTCGTGATCGACGGTGCCATTGCTGAAGTGGGTGCTGAGAAGGTGGTGATGGTCATCATGGATAACGCCTCCACCAACAAGAAGGCCTACTTGGAGCTGAAGAATAAGTTTCCATCTGTGTTCTTCACCCATTGTGTCGCACATTCCCTGGACCTGGTTTCGAAGGATGTTGCTAAGAGAGAGTGGGGAGCGGCTCTGATTTCCAAGGCTGAGAGAATTGTGTCATTCTTCAGGAACAAGGACTTCTTCAGGTCCTGGCTGAAAACCGACAGAGGAAAGGTACTTCTGCCAGCTATTGCTACTCGTTTTGCATCCGTGCACAAGATGTAGGAGTGCCTGCTACAAATGCGTGACGTTCTTGCAAACATGGTTAGCTCCACAAAGTGGTCAGAGTTTGGAACTGTGGGCAAGGATGCAGGATGGAAGGCAAAGAAAAAGGAGGTACAGCGGCTGGTCAGGATGAGATTCTTTTGGATGCAGGTGAAAGCCATGGTGAAGCTGATGTTTCCCATTGTCCCGGCTCTGCGAAAGGCTGATGCATGTGGTGGCACTGCCGGCATTATGTTTGAGACTTTGCTAGACACAACTGAGTCTTTGAACAAGCTTGCTGTGTGTAGGGGCAGCCGCCGTGCTGCATGCAGTCCGCAGTGGGTGAAGTTTGCCCTTGAACGCCTGAGCATGCGGTGGACTAATCAGTTGTCGTGCCCCATTTTTGCCGCATCACGTTGTTGCCACCCGCAGCATTTCGGCCACAAACTCGATGGCTATGAGAAGATGATAGAGGCCTGGAACAAAGTCGTGAACGTGATCGTGCTAGACACCCGGGAGTAGGACCTGCTGTGCGCTGAGCTGGAGGGGTTTGAGAATGGACGGGTGACTCGTGAAGAGGACCCTCCAAAGGCGAGGGACGTGCAGCATGCCAAGGAAGCCATGCACCAGGTGGTGGCTGGTGAGCTGCCAGCATACAAGTGGCATGACCGCTACATGACAGGCCTCCCAACACTGAGAGCCTTTGCCATGAGGCTCTTGGCATAGCCGTGCAGGAGTTCTGACAACGAGCGCGTGTTCAGCAAACACGAGCTGATCCAGACCGCACGCCGTAACAGATTGAAGGTTAAGACCCTGGAGCTGCTGGTATGTGTCAACGTGCGCCTGANAAGGATGTACGGGAAGAAAAGGGCCAAGAAGCTGACAAGTGAGATCAAGCAGGCTGTGGAGGAGGAGGCTGGTGACAGCGAAAGTGAAGCTGACGGTGAGGTTGAGCCAGACGAAGAGGAAGATTGGGTATGGGATCCATTGATTGCAGACGTAGCAGATGGAGATGACTCAGAGGTGGCCGAGGTGAGAGCCCATTTGGCAGGGTAGGAGGAAGAATGCAACATAGAGGATGAGGACGATGCGGTAGAGGACGAAGAGATTGAACACATGGAGGAAGATGGAGGAGGAGATAGCAGTGGGAATGAAGAGGATAGGGAAGAAGAGGAGGAAGAGGATGTGAGGCAGACTTTGAGGAAAGGAGTTTGCAAGAGGAAGGATGTTGAGGCAACAACTGGCATAGTAGAAGAAGATGCAACATCAGGACTGACTGGGACTGGTGCAGCAGCAGGGTCATCTACACCAGCAGGTTCTGCACCTGGAAGAAGCACAGCTGCAGGAGCAATGGGTTCAGCAATTGCCAATACAACTGAAGCTTGCATCAGAGGTTCAACAGAAGCTAGTGCAGTAGCTGTACGTGCAAAGAGCACAGAACGCTCCAAGAGGATCTGCAAGGGACGGTAACTAGCATTCATGTACTTGTGCTTTCTTGTGCATACAATTCTCTCATTCCAGATTCAGTGCAATGTCCATTTCCAGTTTACGTAGTGTAACATGTCCATGTCATTCAGTAATAACCATTGACTTGCTTAATCTCATAGAGAAGTTCACACTAGTTGAGCACAGATCAGTAAACCTTTCACCTTGAGCTCAATAGTGTGGAATTGTATGGTCATGCACATGTCTTCTCATGATTGGCCACTACAAATGCAGCAATGAAGGTTTTAGAATAAAATGGTGCAAAGTAACATTGATGAACAGGGATTTGGAGGAAAGTCAGCCTTGAACTTAGCCATGTTTTCCCTGTTTGAAACCCCAACTTGGATAGACAAAGTCGACTTGGAGAATCATGCCAAGTTGACTTGGTGTCGACTTGGCGACTCCACGTCCACTTTGACTTTGAAAAGGCAACATGGGCTCTGCCCAACGTGGGCTAGCAGGTTTGCAAACGAAAACTTGAGCTCTGATGTCGTTAGAGCATCGGCGATAGCCTCCAGGTCCTCGCGTTGTCCGTGCATCCTTACCCACTGCAAGAGGGTATGGTTCGTGTACACGCCTCCAAAAAGTTCCACCTTTTGGAGGAGATTGTTGTCAGCAACGACGCTTGAGTGGGTACTGCCTTGCCCCATTGCGGCCGCATTGTAGAAAGGAGGGTCCACCCCCATTTCTTCGGGTGGTTCCGTATCTCCACCATCGGTGGTGGTCTTGAGTCGGCCCGCGGCCTCAGCAGCAAACTTCGGGAGCTTACGACGGTCATCGCGATTTGCCTTTGCGGCGACGTCGTCTGGCTCGTTCTCATGGGAACTTCCCGTGTGGCTGCTTTCAGCGCCCTTGCTGCTCTCGGCAGTCTGGCTGCCATCGGTAGCTTCAGGCGATGCGGCGGGTGTCTTGTCCTTCTTAAGGAATCGGCTCAAGTTTGTTGCACGACGATGGCGATGGTCGCGGTCCTCGTCGCCTTCGCCATCGCCGGTATCGTGCTCTTCGTCGGTGTATCCCCCCGGGAGATCCTCCTCTATCGCATTGTCCGTCGTGTGGGGGTCGCCCACGTGCGTATCGACGTACTTTTTGAACACCTTTTTGGCCTCCGCACGCTGCTTGGTATTACCGAGGTTGGCGTCGGTTGCCTTTGAAGGTACGGTTGCCCTTGGCGGTACGGTTGCCTTTGGGTTGGCAACCGTGCTCGCCGTGGTGGCTCCCAAGATTTGGAGTCCGCCAAGAGCTCGTGGTCTGGCCGTCACCACCTTGCCCCTGTTTGTTTTGGACGATTCGGCACTTGCCATCTCATCGTTTGTGCAACTAGTACGTGAAGGTCGTTGTGAGGATCACCCCACAACTTAAAGGAGGAATCGCCTCCTACAATCTAGCTCTCAGGATCGGTGAGGCAATTTCAATTAAATTTCTATTTTCCTAGGCCGCCACGTCGGCACAAGGTCATGGGTTTAGAAACTAGTCCTTCTAAGCCGTGACTCACAGCACTTGGTAGCAACTAGGATATAGGAAAACAGAAATCAACAATACAAGGGAGTAACTAGAAGTGTGAGTACCGCTTACAAAACTAGGAAGAAGAGCAAGAACGCAAGCAAGTACAAGGTCAAGAGGAAAAAGACTACTTTTCTTCTTGACTTCTTGTCTTTTTTCTTCAAGTCTTCTTTGGTCTCTTCTTGCGTCTTCTTGGCACGTCTCGCGCCCCTTGGCAGCATCCTCCTTGAGCCGGCGGCATTGGGGAAGCCGCCAAAGGTCCCCAAGGTGTAGTCCTCCCTCTTTTTATAGCTTCATAAAGCTTTGAGAGCCCCTGGCCTTGGAAAGAAGTGCTGTCCCAATTGCTTGGTTGAAGGAGGGAAGGAGGGAACCCTGAAGAGAGGGGGAAACTTGAAGGTTTGGGGGTGGACACTCCCCATCCCGTCCCAAACAATTCCCTTAGGTCCCATGGAGGTGAGAAGAGGCTGTGTAGAAGAAGCCTAAAAACATACAGCTCTTCTCTAGCTTCCTGACGCTCTTTACGACGCTTCAAATGGTGAAGCGTAGATGCCGTAGTCCCTTCTGGCATTTTTTACGCTGCTTGCAACTGCCGTCTGCATTTTATCTATGTCGTAGCCACCGTTTCCGTTGAACTCTTGTCGCGAGGGTCGTCTGGCTCTGAGAACCACTGTAACCTATCGTGTCTCCAGCTCTTGCTCTGAAGTCCTTGTTGGAGTTTGCAGAATGGCGTTCTCAGTCGGCATCAAGGGTTTACCCCCTTTGCAGGAATGAGGGGCAATCTTCATCAAGGACCCAGAGCAGGGAGACTCGAATATTTTGAGTCTCTAGAGGCCCATATCCGTTTTTAACCAAACCCCTGCTTTTTGGACCCAAACTGGGGGTTTTTACCTGAAACTCGTGTATTCGCACAAGTTCTTTTGTTTTTTTTATGTCGAAGTTTGTCGAGAACGAACTTTGATTTACGTTTTTCCGTTCAGGTGCAAAATCGTCGCGTGCAAGGCACGTTCGCGATTTTGCGCCAGCTCTCTCTCGACCTCACTATCACTTCCCCTATCACTCATCTCCCCTTGCTTGTTTTGCAAGGAGGACGAGGGAGAACGAGGGCACCAGGCCACGAGACCTCACCCTCGAGGCCCTCGTGGCCTCTCAGCCGCCGATCGGGCTGAGGCCGCGACCGGCAGCTGGCGGCTGGCCGGCGGGTGGCCGGCCGGTCGCTTGGCCGGCCGCCGGCCGTCCACCCAGCCGGCAGCGAGCTGGCCGGTGGCCAGCACTTCACTGGCCGCCAGCCAGCCCTCCCTGACGCAAGGGTTGGTGCGCAACCACCCCTTGCTTCAGCAAGGAGGGAGGGCTGTTCCGGCCCTCCTGCTACACTAAACTTTGTGCATAAGATTTGTGCATAAAGGTTTTGCATAAACTTTGTGCATAAACGTTTTGCATTAACTTTGTGCATAAACTTTGCGCAGAAACGTTGTGCATAAACTTTGTGCAGAAACTTTGTGCGTATAGTTTGTGCATAAACTTTGTGCATAAACTTTGTGCATAAACTTTGTGCATAAACGTTGTGCATAAACTTTGTGCATAAACTTTGTGCATAAACTCTGTGTATAGACTTTGTGCATCAAATTTGTGCATACACGTTGTGCATAAACTTTGTGCATAAACTTTGTGCATAAACTTTGTGCATAAACTTTGTGCATAAACGTTGTGCATGAACTTTGTGCATAAACGTTGTGCATAAACATTGTGCATAAACTTTGTACATAAACTTTGTGCATAAACTCTGTGCATAAACTTTGTGCATAAACGTTCTGCATACACGTTGTGCATAAAGTTTGTGCATAAACTTTGTACATAAACTCCGTGCATAAACTTTGTGCATAAACATTCTGCATACACTGTGTGCATGATGTTTGTGCAAAACCTTTGTACATAAACTTTGTGCATAAACTTTAGGCATAAACTTTGTGCATAAACTTTGTGCATAAACTTTGTGCAAAAACTTTGTGCGCAAACGTTGTGCATAAACGTTGTGCATAAACTTTGTGCAGAAAATTTGTGCATAAGCTTTGTACATAAACTCTGTGCATAAACTTTGCGCATAAACTTTGTGCATAAACGTTTTGCATAAACTTTCAGCATAAACTTTATGCATAAACATTGTGCAGAACCTTTGTGCATTCACTCTGTGCATAAACTTTATGCATAACTTTCTGCATAAACATTACGCATAAACATTGTGCATAACTTTGTGCATAAACTTTATGCATAAAATTTGTGCATAAACGTTGTTCATCATCATTTTGCATAAACTTTGTGCATAAACGTTTTGCATAAACGTTGTGCATAAACTTTGAGCAAAAACTTTGTGCATAAACATTGTGCATAAAATTTGTGCATAAGCTTTGTGCATGAACCTTGTGCATAAACGTTGTGCATAAAGTTTCTGCATAACCTTTGTGCATAGGCTTTGTACAAAAGCTTTGTGAATAAACTTTGTACATAAACTTTGAGCATTAACTCTGTTCATAACCTTTGTGCATAATGTTTGTGCTTAAACATTGTGCATACAATTTGTGCATAAACTTTGTGCATAAAGTTAGTGCATCAACTTTGTGCATAAACTTTGTACATAAACTTTGTGCAAAAACATTCTGCATAAACGTTGTGCATAAACGTTGTGCATTAACTTCGTACATAAATATTGTGCATAAACTTTGTGCATAACCTTGTGCATAAACATTATGCATAAACGTTGTGCATAACGTTGTGCATAAACGTTGTGCATAAACTTTGTGAATAAACTTTCTGCATAAACATTTTGCATAAACTTTGTGCAAAAAAATGTTGCATAAACATTTTATTTGAACTTTGTGCATAAGCTTTGTGCATAAACAGTGCGCATTAACTTTCTGCATAAACGTTCTGCATAAACGATGTGCATTAACTTTGTGCATAAAATTTCTGAATAAACTTTGTGAATAGCCTTTGTCCATAAATGTTGTGCATAAACTTTGTGCATAAAATTTGTGCATTAACCTTGTGCATAAACGTTGTGCATAAACTTCGTGCATAAACGTTGTGCATAAACTTTGTGCATAAAGTTTGTGCATAAACGTTCTGCATAACCTTTGTGCACACACTTTGTGCATAAACAATGGGAATAAACTTTGTACATAAACTTTGTGTATAAACTTTGTGCATAAACTTTGTGCATAAACGTTGTGCATAAAATTTGTGCATAAACTTTGTGCATAAACTCTGTGCATAAACTTTGTGCATAAACTTTGTGCATAGACGTTTTGCATAAACGTTGTGCATAAACGTTGTGCATAAAGGTTGTGCATGAACTTTGAGCAGAAACTTTGTGCATACACTTTGTGTATAAAATTTGTGCATAAACTTTGCACATAAACTTTGTGCATAAACATTCTGCATAAACTTTGTGCAAAACTTTGTGCAGACCCTTTGTGCATACACTTTCTGCATAAACTTTGTGCATAAACGTTGTGCATAAACCTTGTGCATAAACGTTTTCCATAAAGGTTGTGCATAGCTTTGTTTATTAAAATGTGTGCATAAACTTTGTGCTTAACCTTTGTGCATAAACGTTTGGCATAAACGGTATGCATATACTTTGTACATTATCTTTGTGCATAAATTTTGTGCATAAATCTTGTGCATAAACTTTGTGCATAATATTTAAGCATAAACATTGTGCATTAACATTATGCAAAAAATTTGTGCATGAGCCTTGTGCAGAATCTTTGTGCATTAACATTGTACATAAACTTTGTGCATAACGCTTGTGCATTGTTTTTGTGCATAAACGTTCTGCATAAATTTTGTGCATAAACTTTGTGCATAAAGTGTGTGCATAAACGTTGTGCATAAATGTTGTGCATAAACGTTTTGCATGAACTTTATACATAAGCTTTGTGCATAAACGTTGTGCATAAACGTTGTGCATAAAATTTGTGCATAAACGTTGTGCATAGTCTTTGTGCATAAATGTTGTGCATAAACTTTGGGCATAAACGTTGTGCATAAACTTTCTGCATAAACTTTTTTCATAAACCTTGTGCATAAACTTTGTGCATAAACGTTGTGCATACAATTTGTGCATAAACTTTGTGCATAACCTTTGTGCATAAACGTTGTTCATATTCGTTGTGTATAATCTTTGTGCACACACGTTGTGCATAAACTTTGTGTATAAACTTTGTGCATAAACTTTGTGCATAAACATTGTGCATAAACTTTGTGCATAAACGTTGTGCATAACCTTTGTGCATAACGATTGTGCATAAACATTGTACATAAACGTTGTGCATAAACTTTGTGCATAAAATTTGTACGTAAACACTGTGCATACAATTTGTGCATAAACATTTTGCATAAACATTGTGCATAAACCTTTTGCATTAACATTGTGCATAAAATTTGTGCATACACTTTATGCATGAAGTTTGTGCAGAAACTTTGTGCATTAACTTTGTGCATAAACTTTGTGCATAAACTTGGTGCGTAAACGTTGTGCATAAAAGTTGAGCATAAACTTTGTACATAAACGTTGTGCATAAACTTTGTGCATACACTTTGTGGATAAGCATTGTGCATAAACTTTGTGCATAAACATTGTGCATAAACTTTGTGCATAAACGTTGTGCATAAACGCTGTTCATAAACGTTGTGCATAAACCTTTGGCATAAAGGTGGTGCATAAACGTTGTGCATAAACATTTTGCATAAAATTTATGCATGAAATTTGTGCATAAACTTTGTTCATAAACTTCGTGCATAAACTTTGTGCATAAACGCTGTGGGCAAACGTTTTTCATAAACGTTGTGCATAAAATTTGTGCATAAACTCTGTGCATAAATGTTGCGCATAAACTTTGTGCATAAACTTTGTGCATAAACCTTGTGCATAGTCTTTGTTCGTAACATTGTGCATGAACTTTGTGCATAAACTTTGTGCATAAACTTTGTGCATAAATGTTTTGCATAAACGTTGTACATAAAAGATGTGCATACACTTTGTGCATAAACGTTTTGAATAAACTTTGTGCATGAACGTTGTGCATATACTTTGTGCATAAACGTTGCGCATAAACTTTGTGCATAATTGTTTTGCATAAACTTTGTGCACAAACGTTGTGCAAAAGCGTTGTGCACAAACGTTTGCATAAATTTTGTTCATAAACTTTGTGCATAAATGTTGAGCATAAACTTTCTGCATACCCTTTGTGCATAAACTGTGTTCATACATTTTGTGCGTAAACTTTGTGTATAAACTTTGTGCATAAACTTTGTGCATAGAAAGTTTGCATAAACGTTGTGCCTAAAAGTTGTGCATACACGTTGTGCATAAACTTTGTGCATAAACTTTGTGCAGAACCTTCGTGCATAAACTTGGTGCATTAACATTTTGCATAATTGTTGTGCATAAACTTTGTGCATAAACGTTTTGCATAAACTTTGTGCATTAACTTTGTGCATAAACTTTGTGCATAAACTTTGTGTACAAAATTTGTAAAGAAACTTTGTGCATGACTTTGTGCATAAGTATTGTGCATAAACTTTGTGCATAAACTATGTGCATAAACTTTGTGCATAAATGTTGTGCATAAACTTTGTGCATAAACTTTGTGCAAAAACTTTGTGTTTAAACATTGTGCATAAACTTTGTCCATTAACATTGTGCATAAACCTTGTGCATAAACTTTGTGCATAAACTTTGTGCATAAATTTTGTGCATAAACGTTGTGCATAAAATTTGTGCATAAACTTTGTGCATAAACGTTGTGCGTAAACTTTGTGCATAAAATTTGTGCATAAACGTTGTGCATAAACTTTGTGCATAAAATTTGAGAGTAAACTTTGTGGATAAACTTCGTGCACAAACTTTGTGCATTAATTTTGTGCATAAACTTTGTGCATAAACTATGTGCATATACCTTGTGCATAAACCTTGTGCATAAACTTTGTGCAAAAACTTTGTGCACAAAGGTTGTGCATAAAATCTGTGCAAAAACTTTGTCCATAAACGTTTTGCATAAACGTTTTGCATAGACGTTGTGCATAAACTATGTACATAAGCTTTGTGCATACACTTAGTCCATAAACGTTGTTCATAAACTTTGTGCATAACCTTTGTGCATAACCTTTGTGCATAAACTTTGTGCATAAAATTTGTGCATGAACTTTGTCCATACAGTTTGTGCATAAACTTTGTGCATAAACTTTGTGCACATACTTTGTGCATAAACGTTGTGCATAAACTTTGTGCATAAACTTTGTGCATACACTTTGTGCATAAAGGTTGTGCATAAACTTTGTGCATAAACTTTGTGCACATACTTTGTGCATAAACGTTGTGCATAAACTTTGTGCATAAACTTTGTGCATACACTTTGTGCATAAAGGTTGTGCATTAACTTTGTGCATAATCTTTGTGCATAAACTTTGTGCAGAAACGTTATGCATAAACTTACTGCAAAAACCTTGTGCATAAATTTTGTGCATAAACGTGTTGCATACATTTTGTGCATAAAATTTGCACATAAACATTGTGCATAGAATTTGTGCATTAACTTTGTGCATAAACTATGTGCATAAACTTTGTGCATACACTTTGTGCATAAACATTGTGCAGACGCTTTTTCTGTATACTTTGTGCATGAACGTTGTGCATGAACTTTGTGCATGAACTTTGTGCATAAACTTTGTGCATAAACTTTGTGCATAAACTTTGTGCATAAACATTGAGCATACATTTTGTGCATAAACTTTGTGCATCAACTTTGGGCATACACTTTGTGCATAACATTTGTGCATAAACAATGTGCATAAACATTGTCTATAAACTTTGTGCATAAACTTTGTGCATAAACTTTGTGCATATGCTTTGTGCATAAATGTTGTGCATAAACGTTGTGCATAAACGTTCTGCATAAACTTTGTGCATAAACTTTGTGCATAAAATTTGTGCATAAATGTTGTGCATAAACTTTGTGCATAAACTGTGTGCATAAACTGTGTGCATAAACTTTGTGCATAAACTTTGTGCATAAACTTTATGCATGACATTGTGCATAAACTTTGTGCATAAACTTTGTGCATAAACGTTGTGCATGAACTTTGTGCATAAACGTTGTACATAAACGTTGTGTATAAACTCTGTGCATAAACATTGTGCATAAACTTTGTGCATAAAATTTGTGCATAAATATTGTTGATAATCTTTGTGCATAAATGTTGTGCAATAACTTTGTGCAAAGACTTTGTGCATAAACGTTGTGCATAAACTTTGTGCATAAACTTTGTGCATAAACGTTGTGCATAAAAGTTGTACATAAACGGTCTGCATAAACTTTATGCATAAACTTTGTGCATAAACTTCATGCATAAACGTTGTGCATAATCTTTGTGCATAATTGTTGTGCATAACTGTTGTGCATACACATTGTGCATAAACGTTCTGCATAAACTTTGTGCATAAACTTTGTGCATAACTTTGTGCATAAACTTTGTGCATAAACGTTGTGCATAAACGTTTTGCATAAACGTTGTGCATAAACATTGTGCATAAACTTTGTGCATAAAATATTTGCATAAACTTTGTGCATAAACTTTGTGCATAACATTTGTGCATAAACTTTGTGCATAAACTTTGTGCATAAACGTTGTACATAAACTTTGTGCATAAACTTTGAGCATAAACTTTGTGCATAAACGTTTTGCATAAACTTTGTGCATAAACTTTGTGCATAAAATTTGTGCATAAACTTTGTGCATAAACTTTGTGCATAACATTTGTGCATAAACTTTGTGCATAAACTTTTTGCATAAACTTTGTGCATAAACTTTGTGCATAAAATTTGTGCATAAACTTTGTGCATAAACTTTGTGCATAACTTTGTGCATAAACTTTGTGCAAACATTTTGTGCATAAACTTTGTGCATAAACATTGTGTATAAACTTTGTGCATAAGCGTTGTGCATAAACTTTGTGCATAACGTTTGTGCATAAACTTTGTGGATAAATGTTGTGCATAAATGTTGTGCATAAACTTTGTGCAAAAACTTTGTGCATGAATGTTGTGCATAAACGTTGTGCATAAAGTTTGTGCATAAACTTTGTGCATAAGCTCTCTACATAAACTTTGTACATAAAAATTGTGCATAAACTTTGTGCAAATGCTTTGTCTATAAATTTTGTGCATAAACTTTGTGCATAAACTTTGTGCATAAACTTTGTGCATAAACTATGTGCATAAATGTTGTGCATAAACGTTTTGCATAAACTTTGTGCATAAACGTTGTGCATAAACTTTGTGCATAAACTTTGTGCATGAACTTTGTGCAGAAACTTTGTTCATAAACTTTGTGCATACACTTTGTGCATAAACTTTGTGCATAAACCTTGTGCATAAAGTTTGTGCATAAACGTTGTGCACAAACCTTGTGCAGAAACTTTGTGCAAAAACTTTGTCCATAAACGTTGTACATAAAAGTTGTGCAAAACCTTTGTGCATAAACTTTGTGCATACACTTTGTGCATAAACTCTGTGCATGAACTTTGTGCATGAACTTTGTGCAAAAACGTTTTACATAAACTTTGTGCATAAACTTTCTGCATAAACTTTGTTCTTAAAGTTTGTGCATAAACTTTCTGCATAAACGTTGTGCACAAACATTGTGCATAAACGTTGTGCAGAAACTTTGTGCATAAATTTTGTGCATAAACGTTGTGCATAAACGTTGTGCATACAATTTTTGCATAAACTTTATGCATAAACTTTGTGCATGAGCTTTGTGCATAAACTTCGTGCATAAACTTTGTGCATAAACGTTTTGCGCAAACGTTTTGCATAAAAGTTGTGCATAAACGTTGTGCATAAACGCTGTGCATACACTTTGTGCATAAACTTTGTGCATAAACGTTTTGCATAAACCTTGTGCATAATCTTTGTGCATAATCTTTGTGCATAAACTTTGTGCATAAATGTTGTGCATAAACATTTTGCAAAACCTTTGTGCATAAACGTTGTGCATAAAGTTTGTGCAAAAACGTTGTGCATAAAATTTGTTCATAAACATTGTGCATAAACTTTGTGCACAAATATTGTATATAAACTTTGTGCAAAACCTTTGTGCATAAACATTCTGCATAAAATTTGCCATAAACGTTGTGCATAATCTTTGTGCATAAGCTTTATGCATAAACGGTGTTCATAAACTTTGTGCATAAACCTTGTGCACAAACGTTGTGCATAAAACTTGTGCATAAATTTTGTGCATAAACTTTGTGCATAAACATTGTGCATAAAATTTGTGCATAAACTTGTGCAAAAACGATGTCCATAAACTTTGTGCACACTTTTTTTTGCATAAATGTTCTGCATAAACTATGTGCATAAAATTTGTCCATAAACTTTGTGCATAAACGTTTTGCATAAACGTTGTGCATACCATTTGTGCATAAACTTTGTGCATAAACTTTCTGCATAGACCTTGTGCATAAACTTTGTGCATAAACTTTGTGCATAAACTTTGTGCATACACGTTGTGCATAAAGGTTGTGCAAAAACTTTGTGCATAAACGTTGTGCAAAAACTTTGTGCATAAACTTTGTGCATAAAGTTTGTGCATAAACTTTGTGCATAAACTTTGAGCATAAACGTTGTGCATAAAGGTTGTGCAAAAACTTTGTGCATAAACGTTGTGCAAAAACTTTGTGCATAAACTTTGTGCATAAAGTTTGTGCATAAACTTTGTGCATAAACTTTGAGCATAAACGTTGTGCATAAAGGTTGTGCAAAAAGTTAGTGCATAAACGTTGTGCAAAAACTTTGTGCATAAACTTTGTGCATAAAGTTTGTGCATAAAATTTGTGCATGGACTTTGAGCATAAACTTTGTGCATAAACAGTGTGCATAAACTTTGTGCATAAACTTTGTGCATAAAATTTGTGCGTAAACGTTGTGCATAAATTTTGTGCATAAACATCGTGCATAAACTTTGTGCATAAACTTTGTGCATAAACCTTGTGCATATACTTTGTGCATAAACGTTCAGCATAAACTTTGTGCAAGTTTGCTTATAAGCTTTCTGTATAAACTTTGTGCATAAACGTTGTGCATAAACTTTCTGCATATCATTTCTGCATAAACTTTGTGCATAAACTTTGTGCATAAACTTTCTGCATAACCTTTGTGCATAAACTTTGTGCAGAAACGTTGTGCATAAACGTTGTTCATAAAATTTGTTCATAAACTTTGTGCATACACATTGAGCATAAGCATTGTACATAAACTTTCTGCATAATCGTTGTGCAAGAACTTTGTGCATAAACTTTGTGCATAAAAGTTGTTCATAAACGTACTGCATAAACTTTGTGCATAAAGGTTGTGCATAAACTTTGTGCATAAACTGTGTGCATAAACTTGGTGCATAAACATTGCTCATATGCTTTGTGCATAAACTTTGTGCATAAACGTTTTGCATAAACTTTGTGCATAAACTCTGCGCATACACTCTGTGCATGAACTTTGTGCATAAACTTTCTTCATAACCATGGTGCATAAACTTTGTGCATAAGCTTTCTGCATAAGCTTTGTGCATAAACTTTCTGCATAAACGTTTTGCATAAACTTTGTGCATAAACTTTGTGCATAAATGTTGTTCATAAACTTTGCGCATAAACTTTGTGCATAAACTTTGTGCATAAACGTTGTGCATAAACTTTGTACATAAACTTTCTGCATTAACTTTGTGCATAAACTTTGTGCATAAACTTGGTGCATAAACTTTGTTCATAAACTTTGTGCATAAACTTTGTGTATAAACTGTGTGCATAAACGTTGTGCATGCACTTTGTGCATAAACCTTGTGCATAGACTTTGTGCATAAACTTTGGCCATAAACGTTGTGCATAAACTTTGTGCTAAAACTTTGTGCATAAACGTTGTGCATAAACTTTGTGCATAAACTTTGTGCAGAAACTCTGTGCATACCCTTTGTGCATAAACATTGTGCATAAACGTTGTGCATAAACTTCGTCCATAAACTTTGTGCATAAACTTTGTACATAAACTTTGTGCATAAACTTTGTGCATAAACGTTGTGCATAAAGTTTGTGCATAAACGTTGTGCATAAACGTTGTACATAAACTTTGTACATAAACCTTCTGCATAAACTTCATGCATCAACTTTGTGCATAAACTTTGTGCCAAAACGTTTTTCATAAACTTTGTGCATAAACTTTGTGCATAAGTTATTTGCATAACCTTTGTGCATAAACTTTGTGCATAAACCTTGTGCATAGACTTTGTGCATAAACTTTGTGCTATAAATTTGTCCATAAACGTTGTGCATAAACGTTGTGCAAAAACTTTGTGCATAAACGTTGTGCAAAAACGTTGTGCATAAACTATGTGCATAAACTTTGTGCATACCCTTTGTGCATAAACATTGTGCATTACCTTTGTGCATAAACATTGTGCATAAACTTTGTGCAAAACTTTGTGCATAAACTTTGTGCATAAACGTTGTGCATTAAAATTTTGCATAAACTTTGTGCATAATCGTTTGCATGAACGTTGTGGATAAACTCTCTACAAAACCTTTTTGCATAAACATTGTGTATAAAATTCATGTACAAACTTTGTGCATAGAATTTGTGCATAAACGTTGTGGCTAAAAGTTGTGCATAAACTCTGTGCATAAGCTTTGTGCATAAACATTGTGCAGGACCTTCATGCATAAGCGTGGTGCATTGAAGTTTTTCCATAAACGTTGTGCATAAACTTTGTGCATTAATGTTTTCCATAAACTTTGTGCATTCATTTTGTGCATAAACTCTGTGCATAAACTTTGTGCATAAACTTTGTGCATAACTTTGTGCATAAATGTTGTGCATAAGCTTTGTGCATAAACTTTGTGCATAAACTTTGTGCATATAATTTGTGCATAAGATTTGTGCATAAACTTTGTGCATGAGCTTTGTGCATAAAGCTTGTGCATAAACGTTGTGCATAAACTTTGTGCAAAAACTTTGTGCATAAACTTTGTACATAAACTTTGTGCATAAACATTGTGCATAAACGTTGTGCAAAAACTTTGTGCAAAACCGTTGTGCATAAACGCTGTGCATAAACTTTGTGCATATAATTTGTGCATAACCTTTGTGCATAAACTTTGTGCATGAACTTTGTGCATAAACTTTGTGCATGAACTTTGAGCATAAACTTTCTGCATAAACATTCTAAATATCATTTGTGCATAAACTTTGTGCATAAACATTGCATAAAATTTGTGCATAAACTTTCTACATGAACTTTGTGCATACACTTTGTGCATAAACTTTGTGCATAAACTTTGTGCATAAACTTCCTGCAGAAATGTTGTGCATACACATTGTGCATAAACTTTGTGCACACATATTGTGCATAAACGTTCTGCAAAAACTTTGTGCGTAAACGTTGTGCATAAACTTTCTACATAAACTTTGTGCATAAACTTTGTGCATAAACTTTGTGCACAAACCTTGTGCATAAACGTTTTGCATGAGCTTTGCGCATAAAGCTTGTGCATAAACGTTGTGCATAACTTTGTGCAAAAACTTTGTGCATAGACTTTGTACATAAACTTTGTGCATAAACTTTGTGCATACACTTTGTGCATAAACTTTGTGCATAAACTTTGTGCACAAACGTTGTGCATAAATTTGTGCATAAAATTTGTGCATAAATTTTATGCATAAACCTTGTTCATAGACTTTGTGCATAAACTTTGTGCATAAAATTTGTACATAAATTTTGTGCATGAATTTGGTGCATAACCTTCTTGCATACACTTTGTGCAAAAACTTTGTGCATAAATGCTGTCTATAAACTTTGTGCATAAACTTTGTGCATAAACTTTGTGCATAAACTTTGTGCATAACTTTGTGCATAAATGTTGTCCACAAAGTTTGTGCATAACTTTGTGCATAAAATTTGTGCTTAAACTTTGTCTATAAGATTTGTGCATAAACTTTGTGCATAAAATTTGTGCATGAACGTTTGTGCATAACATTTGTGCAGAAACATTGCATAACACTTGTGCATAAACTTTCTACATAAACTTTGTGCATAAACTTTGTGCATAAACTTTGTGCATAAAGGTTCTGCATAAATGTTGTGCATACACGTTGTGCATAAACATTGTGCACACATTTCGTGCATAAACGTTCTGCATAAACATTGTGCGTAAACGTTCTGCATACACTTTCTACATAAACTTTGTGCATAAACTTTGTGCATAAACTTTGTGCATAAACCTTGTGCATAAACTTTGTGCATGAGCTTTGTGCATAAAGCTTGTGCATAAACTTTGTGCATAAACTTTGTGCAAAAACTTTGTAAATAAACTTTGTACATAAACTTTGTGCATAAACATTGTGCATAAACGTTGTGCAAAAACTTTGTGCAAAATCGTTGTGCATAAACGTAGTGCATAAACTTTGTGCATATAAGGTGTGCATAAACTTTGTGCATGAACTTTGTGCATAAACTTTGTGCATAAACTTTGTGCATGAAACTTGTGCATAAACGTTGTGCATAAAAATGTGCATAAACGTTGTGCATAAACGTTGTGCATAAACTTTGAGCATAAACTTTGTGCATAAATGTGTTGCATAAACTTTAAGCATAATCTTTGTGCATAACTTTGTGCATAAATGTTGTGAATAAACTTTGTGCATAAACTTTGTGCATAAACTTTGCGCATACAATTTGTGCATAAACGTGGTGCATAAACTTTGTGCATAAACGTTGTACATAAACATTGTGCATAAGTTTTGTGCATAAACTTTGTGCATAAACGTTGTGCATAAACTTTGTGCATAAACTTTGTGCATAAACTTTGTGCATAAACCTTGTGCATAAACTTTGTGCATAAGCTTTGTGCATAAAGCTTGTGCATAAACGTTGTGCATAAACTTTGTGCAAAAACTTTGTGCATAAACGTTGTACATAAACTTTGTGCATGAACTTTGTGCATAAGCATTGTGCATAAACGTTGTGCAAAGACTTTGTGCAAAACCATTGTGCATAAACGTTGTGCATAAACTTTGTGCATATACTTTGTGCATAAACTTTGTGCATAAACCTTGTGCATGAACTTTGTGCATAAACTTTGTGCATAAACGTTCTGCATAAACTTTCTGCATAAAATTTGTGCATAAACCTTGTGCATAAGATCTGTGCATAAACTTTCTACATAAACTTTGTGGGTAAATTTTGTGCATAAAATTTGTGCATAAACTTTGTGCATAAACGTTCTGCATGAATGTTGTGCATGCACGTTGTGCATAAACTTTGTGCACACATATTGTGCATAAACGTTCTGCATAAACATTGTGCATAAACTTTCTGCATTAACTTTGTGCATAGACTTTGTGCATAAACTTTCTGCATAAACGTTGTTCATAAACTTTGTGCATAGAATTTGTGCATAAACATTGTGCGAAAAAGCTTTGCGTAAACGTTGTGCATAAACTTTGTGCATGAACTTTGTGCATAAACGTTGTGCATAAACGTTGTGTGGAACATTTGTGCATGAACTTTGTGCATAAACATTGTGCATACACCTTGTGCATAAACTTTGTGCATAAACTTAATTGCATACACTTTGTGCATGAACATTGTGCATAAAATTTGTGCATAAACTTTGTGCATAACCTTTGTGCATAAACGTTGTGCATAATTGTTGCGTATAAACTTTGTGCATAAAGTTTGTGCATAAGCTTTGTGCACAAACTTTGTGCATAAACTTTGTGCATAAACGTTGTGCATAAACGTTGTGCAGAAACTTTGTGCATATACTTTGTGCATGAATGTTGTGCATAAACTTTGTGCCTAAACTTTGTGCATAAACTTTGTGTATAAACGTTGTGCATAAACTTTTTGTAAAAACGTTGTGCATAAACGTTGTGCATAAGCTTTGTGCATAAACTTTGTGCATAAACTTTGTGTATAAACTTTGTACATAAACTTTGTGCATAAATGTTCTGCATAAAATTTGTGCAAAACCTCTGTGCATAACCTTTGTGCATAAAGTTAGTACATAAACTTTGTGCATAAGCGTTGTGCATAAACTTTGTGCATAAACTTTGTCCATAAACTTTGTGCATGAACTTTGTGCATAAACTTTGTGCATAAACTTAGTGCATAAACTTTGTGCATAAACTTTGTGCATAAACGTTGTGCCTAAACCTTGTGCACAAACCTTGTGGGTAAACTTTGTGCATAAACTTTGTGCATAAACCTTGTGCAAAAACGTTGTGCAAAAACTTTGTGCATAAACGTTGTGCATACATTTTAAACATAAACTTTGTGCACACGCTTTTTGCATAAATGCTGTGCATTAAATGTGTGCATAAGCTTTGTGCATAAACTTTGTGCATAGACGTTCTGCATAAACTTTGTGCATAAGCTTTGTGCATAATTTGTGTGCATGAAATTTGTGCATAGACGTTTTGCATAAACATTGTGCATAAACTTTTTGCATAAACTTTGTGCATAAACATTTTGCATTAACTTTGTGCATAAACTTTGTGCATAAACTTTGTGCATAAACTTTGTGCATAAACTTTCTGCATAAACTGTGTGCATAAAAGTTGTGCATAAACTTTGTGCATAAACTTTGCGCATAGAATTTTTGTATAAACGTTGTGCATAAATGTTCTGCATAAACTTTGTGCATACACTTTGTGCATGAAATGTCTGCATAAACGTTGTGCATAAACTTGGTGCATAAACATTGTGCATAAACTTTGTGCATAAATTTGTGCATAAACTTTGTGCATAAACTTTGTGTATAAAATTTATGCATAACCTTTGTGCATAAACATTTTGCATATACTTTGTGCATAGTCTTTGTGCAAAAACGTTGTGCATAAGCTTTGTGCATCAACTTTGTGCATAAACTTCGTGCATAAACTTTCTGCATAAACGTTGTGCATAAAATTTGTACATAAACGTTGTGCATAAACTTTGTGCATAAAACTTGTGCATAAACATTGTGCATAAATGTTGTGCATAAACGTTGTGCATAAACTTTGTGCATAAACGTTTTGCATAAACTCTGCGCATAGACTCTGTGCATAAACTCTGCGCATAAACTTTGATCATAAACTTTGTGCGTAAACTTTGTGCAAAACCTTTGTGCATAAAGTTTGTGCATAAACTTTGTACATAAGCTTTGTGCATGAACTTTGTGCATAAACGTTGTGCATAAACGTTGTGCATAAACGTTCTGCATAAACTTTGTGCATAAACTTTGTGCATAAACGTTTTGCATAAACATTGTGCAAAACCTTTGTGCAAAAACTTTGTGCATGAACTTTGTCCATAAACTTTGGGCATATACTTTGTGCATAAAATGTGTGCATAAACGTTGTGCATAAACGTTCTGCATAAACTTTGTGCATAAACTCTGTGCATAAACTTTGTGCATAAACATTGTGCATAAACGTTTTGCATAAACATTGTGCAAAACCTTTGTGCAAAAACTTTGTGCATGAACTTTGTCCATAAACTTTGGGCATATACTTTGTGCATAAAATGTGTGCATAAACGTTGTGCATAAACGTTCTGCATAAACTTTGTGCATAAACTCTGTGCATAAACTTTGTGCATAAACATTGTGCATAAACGTTTTGCATAAACATTGTGCAAAACCTTTGTGCAAAAACTTTGTGCATGAACTTTGTCCATAAACTTTGGGCATATACTTTGTGCATAAAATGTGTGCATAAACGTTGTGCATAAACGTTCTGCATAAACTTTGTGCATAAACTCTGTGCATAAACTTTGTGCATAAACATTGTGCATAAACGTTTTGCATAAACATTGTGCAAAACCTTTGTGCAAAAACTTTGTGCATGAACTTTGTCCATAAACTTTGGGCATATACTTTGTGCATAAAATGTGTGCATAAACGTTGTGCATAAACGTTCTGCATAAACTTTGTGCATAAACTCTGTGCATAAACTTTGTGCATAAACATTGTGCATAAACGTTTTGCATAAACATTGTGCAAAACCTTTGTGCAAAAACTTTGTGCATGAACTTTGTCCATAAACTTTGGGCATATACTTTGTGCATAAAATGTGTGCATAAACGTTGTGCATAAACGTTCTGCATAAACTTTGTGCATAAACTCTGTGCATAAACTTTGTGCATAAACATTGTGCATAAACGTTTTGCATAAACATTGTGCAAAACCTTTGTGCAAAAACTTTGTGCATGAACTTTGTCCATAAACTTTGGGCATATACTTTGTGCATAAAATGTGTGCATAAACGTTGTGCATAAACGTTCTGCATAAACTTTGTGCATAAACTTCCTGCATAAACTTTGTACAAAAACTTTGTGCATAAACATTGTGCATAAAATTTGTGCATAAACTTTGTGCATAAACTTTGCACATAAACTTTATGCATAAACTTTGTGCATAAACATTGTGCATAAACGTTTTGCATAAAATGTGTGCATAAACTTTGTGCATAAACTCTGTGCATAAATTCTGTGCATAAACGTTGTGCATAAACTTTGTGCATAAACGTTTTGCATAAACGTTGTGCAGAAACTTTGCGCATAAGCTTTGTCCATACCTTTGTGCATAAACGTTGTGCATAAACTTTGTGCATAACTTTGTGCGTAAACTTTGTGCATAAACTTTGTGCATAAAAGCTGTGCATAAACATTTTGCATACACTTTGTGCATAAACGTTTTGTTTAAACGTTGTGCATAAAGTTTGTGCATAAACTTTGTGCATAAATGTTGTGCATAAAATTTCTACATAACCTTTGTGCATAAACCTTGTGCATAAAGTTTGTGCAGAACCTTTGTGCATAAACTTTATGCATAAAGTTAGTGCATCAACTTTGTGAATTAACTTTGTGCATACAATTTGTGCATAAAAATTCGGCATAAACGTTGTGCATAAACTTAGTGCATAAACGTTGTGCATAAACGTTGTGCATAAACCTTGTGCATAACTTTGTACATAAACGTTATGCATAAATGTTGTGCATAACTTTGTGCATAAACTTTGTGCATAAACATTGTGCATAAACTTTGTGCATAAACTTTTGGCATAGACTTTGTCCATAAAATGTGTGCATAAACGTCGTGCATAAACTTTGTGCATACAATTTGTGCACAAAAGTTGTGCAGAAACTTTGTGCAAAAACTACGTGCATAAACTTTGTGAAAAAACGTTGTGCATAAACTTTGTGCATAAACTTTGTTCATAAACTTTGTGCATCAACTTTGCGCATAAACTTTGTGCATAAACATTGTGCATAAACGTTGTGCATGAAATTTGTGCATAAACGTTGTGAATTAACTTTGTGCATAAACTTTGTGCATAAATTTTGTGGATAAACGTTGAGCATAAACATTGTGCATAAACTTTGTGCATAAACCTTGTGCATAAACCTTGTGCATGAACAAGCGTAAAGTTTATGCCTAAACGTTGTGCATAAACTTTGTGCAAAAACGTTTTGCATGAATGTTGTGCATAAACTTTGTGCAAAAACTTTGTGCATAAGCTTTGTACATAAACTTTGTGCATAAACGTTGTGCATAAACTTTGTGCATAAACATTTTGCATTAACATTGTGCATAAACTTTGTGCATAAACTTTGTGCATAAACTTTGTGCATAAACTTTCTGCATAAACTGTGTGCATAAAAGTTGTGCATAAACTTTGTGCATAAACTTTGCGCATAGAATTTTTGCATAAACGTTGTGCATAAATGTTCTGCATAAACTCTGTGCATACACTATGTGCATGAAATGTCTGCATAAACGTTGTGCATAAACTTTGTGCATAAACATTGTGCATAAACTTTGTACATAAATTTGTGCATAAACTTTGTGCATAAACTTTGTGTATAAAATTTATGCATAACCTTTGTGCATAAACATTTTGCATATACTTTGTGCATAGTCTTTGTGCAAAAAAATTGTGCATAAACTTTGTGCATCAACTTTGTGCATAAACTTCGTGCATAAACTTTCTGCATAAACGTTGTGCATAAAATTTGAACATAAACGTTGTGCATAAACTTTGCGCATAAAACTTGTGCATAAACTTTGTGCATAAATGTTGTGCATAAACGTTGTGCATAAACTTTGTGCATAAACGTTTTGCATAAACTCTGCGCATAGACTCTGTGCATAAACTCTGCGCATAAACTTTGATCATAAACTTTGTGCATAAACTTTGTGCAAAACCTTTGTGCATAAAGTTTGTGCATAAACTTTGTACATAAGCTTTGTGAATGAACTTTGTGCATAAACGTTGTGCATAAACGTTGTGCATAAACGTTCTGCATAAACGTTGTGCATAAACTTTGTGCAGAACATTTGTGCATACACTCTGTGCATAAACTTTGTCCATAACTTTGTGCATAAACGTTGTGCATAAACTTTGTGCATAACTTTGTGCAAAAACTTTGTGCATAAACTTTGTGCATAAACGTTTTGCATAAACATTGTGCAAAACCTTTGTGCAAAAACTTTGTGCATGAACTTTGTGCGTTAACTTTGTGCATAAGCTTTGTGCATGAACTTTGTGTATAAACGTTGTGCATATGATTTCTGCATAACCTTTGTGCATAAACTTTGTGCAGGAACTTTATGCATAAAATTTCTACATAAATTTTGTGCGTAATCTCTGTTCATAACCTTTGTGCATAATGTTTGTGCATAAAAGTTGTGCATAAAATTTGTGCATGAACTTTGTGCATAAAGTTAGTGCATCAACTTTGTGCATAAACTTTGTGCATAAACATTCTGCATAAACGTTGTGCATAAACTTAGTGCATTCACTTTGTGCATGAACGTTGTGCATAAACCTTGTGCATAACGTTATGCATAAACGGTACGCATAAACTTTGTGCATAAACTTTGTGCAAAAATGTCGTGCAAAAACTTTGTGCATGAACTTTGTCCATAAACT
>SZWC01006380.1:0-11249 GCA_023375785.1 Penium margaritaceum | reverse complement strand
TTTGTGCATAAACTTTGTGCATAAAATTTGTGCATAAACTTTGTGCATAAAATTTGTGCAGAAACGTTGTGCATAAACGTTGTCCATAAACGTTGTGCATAAACTTTGTGCATAAACATTGTTCATAAACTTTGTGCATACATTTTGTGCATAAAATTTGTGCATAAACGTTGTGCATAAATGTTGTGCATAAACTTTGTGCGAAAACTTTGTGCATAAATGTTCGGTCATAAACTTTGTGCGTAAACTTTGTGCATAACATTGTGCATGAGCTTTGTGCAAAAACTCGTGCATAAACTTTGTGCATAAACTTTGTGCATAAATGTTGTGCATCAACGTTGTCCATAAACTCTTTGCATAAACATTGTGCATAAACTTTGTGCATAAACTTTGTGCATAAACGTTGTCCATAATCTTTGTGCATAAACGTTGTGCATAAACGTTCTGCATAAATTTTGTACATAAACTTTGTGCATAACCTTTGTGCATAAACGTTGTGCATAAACGTTGTGCATAAACCTTGTGCATAAACTTTATGCATAAACTTTATGCATAAATGTTGTGCAAAAACGTTGTGCATAATCTTTGTGCATAAACTTTGTGCATTAACGTTTTGCATAGATGTTGTGCATAAACTTTGTGCATAAACTTTGTGCATAAACTTTGTGCATAAACTTCGGTCATAAACTTTGTGCGCAAACTTTGTGCATAACATTGTGCATAAGCTCTGTGCAAAAACTCATGCATAAACGTTGTGCATACACTCTGTCTATACAATTTGTGCATAAAAGTTGTGCATATACTTTGTCTCCAAACTTTGTGCATAAACTTTGTGCATATGCTTTGTGCATAAACATTGTGCATAAACGTTGTGCTTAAACGTTGTGCATAAACTTTGTGCATAATCTTTGTGCATAAAACTTGTGCATAACCTTTGTGCATAAACATTGTGCATAAACATTGTGCATAAACCTTGTGCATAAACTTTATGCATAAACGTTGTGCATAAACTTTGTGCATAAACTTTGTGCATAATTTTTGTGCATAATCTTTGTGCATAAGTGTTGTGCATTAACTTTGTGCATAAATGTTCTGCATAAACTTTGTGCATAAACTTTGCGCCTAAACGCTGTGCTTAAACGTTATGCATAAAACTTGTGCATGGAATGTGTGCATAAATTTTTGCATAACCGTTGTGCATAATCTTTGTGCATAACATTGTGCATAAACTTTGTGCATAATCGTTTTGCAAAAACGTTGTGCATAAACGTTGTGCATAAACCATGTTCATAAACTTTGTGCATAAATGTTGTGCATAAATGTTCTGCATTATCTTTGTGCACAAACTTTGTTCATAACATTTGTGCATAAATGTTGTGCATAAACTTTGTCTATGAACGTTGTACATAAAATGTGTGCATAAAATTTGTGCATACACTTTGTGCATAACATTTGTGCATAAACGTTGTGCATAAACTTTGTCTATAAACTTTGTGCATAAACTTTGTGCATAAACTTTGTGCATATGCTTTGTGCATAAACGTTGTGCATAAACAATGTGCATAAACGTTCTGCATAAACTTTGTGCATAAGCATTGTGCATAACATTTGTGCATAAATGTTGTGCATAAACTTTGTGCATAAACTTTGTGCATAAACTTTCTGCATTAACTTTGTGCATAAACGTTATGCATAACATTGTGCATAAACTTTGTGCATAGACTTTGTGCATAAACGTTGTGCATAAACTTTGTGCATAAACTTTGTACATAAACTTTATGCATAACATTGTGCATAAACTTTGTGCATAAACTTTGTGCATAAACTGTGCATAAACAATATGCATAACATTGTGCATAAAATTTGTGCATAAGCGTTGTGCATAAACTTTGTGCATAAAATTTGTGCATAAACTTTGTGGATAAATGTTGTGCATAAACGTTGTGCATAAAACTTGTGCATAAACTTTGTGCATAAGCATTTTGCATAAACTTTGTGCATAAACTTTGTGCACAAACCTTGTGCATAAACTTTGTGCATGAACAAGCATAAAGTTTGTGCCTAAACGTTGTGAATAAACGTTTTGCAAAAACTTTGTGCATGAATGTTGTGCATGAACTTTGTGCATAAACTTTGTGCATAAGCTCTCTACATAAAATTTGTACATAAAACTTGTGCATAAATTTTGTGCAAAAACTTTGTCTATAAACTTTGTGCATAAACTTTGTGCATAACCTTTGTGCATAAACGTTGTGCAAAAGCGTTGTGCATAAATGTTGTGCATAAACGTTGTGCATAAACTTTGTGCATAAACGTTGTGCATAAACTTTGTGCATAAACTTTGTGCATGAACTTTGTGAATAAACATCGTGCATAAACTTTGTGCATAAAACTTGTGCATAAACCTTTTGCATAAACTTTGTGCATAAACTTTGTGCATAAACCTTGTGCAGAAACGTTTTGAAAAAACTTTGTGCATAAACGTTGTACATAAAAGTTGTGCAAAACATTTGTGCATAAACTTTTTGTATACACTTTGTGCATAAACTTTGTGCATGAACTTTGTGCATAAACTTTGTGCATAAACGTTTTGCATAAACTTTGTGCATAAACTTTGTGCATAAACTTTGTGCTTAAATTTTGTGCATAAACTTTCTGCATAAACGTTGTGCAGAAACGTAGTGCATAAACGTTGTGCATAAACTTTGTGCATAAAGTTTGTGCATAAGCGTTGTGCATAAACGTCGTGCATAAACATTTTGCATTAACTTTATGCATAAACTTTGTGCATATGCTTTGTGCATAAACTTCGTGCATAAACTTTGTGCATAAACGTTGTGCGCAAATGTTTTGCATAAATGTTGTGCATGAACGTTGTGCATAAACGCTGTGCATACACTTTGTGCATAAACGTTGTGCATAAACTTTGTGCATAAATCTTGTGCATAATCTTTGTGGATAAACTTTGTGCATAAACTTTGTGCATAAATGTCGTGCATAAAGATTTTGCAAAACCTTTGTGCAGAAACGTTGTGCATAAAATTTGTGCAAAAACGTTGTGCATAAACGTTGTGCATAAACATTGTGCATAAACATTGTATATCAACTTTGTGCAAAATCTTTGTGCATTAACATTCTGCATAGATTTTGTGCATAAACACTTGTGCATAAACTTTGAAAATAAACTATGTGCATAAACATTGTGCATAAACTTTGTGCATAAAAATTGTGCAAAAACGATGTCCATAAGCTTTCTGCACACAATTTTTGCATAATTGTTCTGCACAAACTTTGTGCATAAACATTGTCCATAAACTTTGTGCATAAACGTTTTGCATAAACTTTGTGCATAACATTCGTGCATAAACTTTGTGCATAAACGTTGTGCATAAACGTTCTGCATAGACCTTGTGCATTAACTTTGTGCATAATCGTTGTGCATAAACTTTGTGCATAAACATTGTGCATAAACTTTGTGCAAAAACTTTGTGCATAAACTTCGTGCAAAACCTTTGTGCATAAACTTTGTGCATAAAATTTGTGCATAAATGTTGTGCATAAACTTTGAGCATAAAGTTTGTGCATAAAAATTGTGCATAAACTTTGTGCATAAACTTTGTGCATAACACTTGTGCATAAACGTTGTGCATAAACTTTGTGCATAACAATTGTGCATAAACTTTGTGCATAAACTTTGTGCATAAACCTTGTTCATAAACTTTGGGCATAAACGTTCAGCATAAACTTTGTGCAAGTTTGTGTATAAGCTTTCTGCATAAACTTTGTGCATAAAAGTTGTGCATAAACGTTCTGCATAAAATTTCTGCATAAACTTTGTGCATAAACTTTGTGCATAAACGTTGTTCATAAACTTTGTGCATAAACATTGTGCATAATCGTTTTGCATAATCGTTGTGCATAAACTTTGTTCATAAACTTTGTGTATAAACATTGAGCATACGCTTTGTACATAAACTTTCTGCATAAACATTGTGCATGAACTTTGTGCATAAACTTTGTGCATAAAAGTTGTTCATAAACTTACTGCATAAACGTTGTGCATAAACGTTGTGCATAAACTTTGTGCATAAAATTTGTGCATAAACTTGGTGCATAAACTTTGTTCATATACTTTGTGCATAAACTTTGTGCATAAAGTTTGTGCATAAACTTTGTGCATAAACTTTGTGCATAAACGTTTTGCATAAACTTTGTGCATAAACTCTGTGCATAAACTCTGTGCATAAAGTTTGTGCATAAACTTTCTGCATAACCATGGTGCATAAACTTTGTGCATAAACTTTCTGCATAAACTTTGTGCATAAACTTTCTGCATAAACGTTTTGCAAAAACTTTGTGCATCAACTTTGTGCATAAAAGTTGTTCATAAACTTTGTGCATAAACTTTTTGCATAAACGTTTTGCATAAAAGTTGTGCATAAACTTTGTACATAAACTTTCTGTATAAACTTTGTGCATAAACTTTGTGCATAAACTTTGTGCATAAACGTTGTGCAAAAACTTTGTGCATAAACCTTGTGCATAGACTTTGTGCATAAACTTTGTATATAAACGTTGTGCATAAACTTTGTGCTAAAACGTTGTGCATAAACGTTGTGCATAAACTTTGTGCATAAACGTTGTGCATAAACTATGTGCATACCCTTTGTGCATAAACATTGTGGATAAACGTTGTGCATAAACTTCGTCCATAAACTTTGTGCATAAACTTTGTGCATGAACTTTGTGCATAAACTTTGTGCATAAACGTTGTGCATAAAGTTTGTGCATCAACTTTGTGCATAAACGTTGTACATAAACTTTGTACATAAACCTTTTGCATAAACTTTATGCATCAACTTTGTGCATAAACTTTGTGCCAAAATGTTGTTCATAAACTTTGTGCATAAACTTTGTGCATAAATTGTGTGCATAACCTTTGTGCATAAACTTTGTGCATAAACATTGTGCATAGACTTTGTGCATAAACTTTGTGGATAAAATTTGTCCATAAACGTTGTGCATAAACGTTGTGCAAAACCTTTGTGCATAAACAGTGTGCAAAAACCTTTGTGCATAAACTTTGTGCATAAACTTTGTGCATGAACTTTGTGCATACCCTTTGTGCATAAACATTGTGCATTAGCTTTGTGCATAAACAGTGTGCATAAACTTTGTGCATAAACTTTGTGCATAAACTTTGTGCATGAACTTTGTGCATACCCTTTGTGCATAAACATTGTGCATTAGCTTTGTGCATAAACAGTGTGCATAAACTTTGTGCATAAACTTTGTGCATAAGCTTTGTGCATAAACTTTGTGCATAAACGTTGTGCATAAACTTTGTGCATAAACGTCGTGCATAAACATTGTGCATAAACTTTGTGCATAAACTTTGTGCATAAACATTGTGCATAAACTTTGTGCATAAACTTTGTGCATAAACTTTGTGCAAAAACTTTGTGCAAAACCGTTGTGCATAAACGTTGTGCATAAACATTGTGCATATAATTTGTGCATAATATTTGTGCATAAACTTTGTGCATGAACTTTGTGCATAAACTTTGTGCATGAACTTTGTGCATAATCGTTTTGCATAAACATTCTGCATAAAATTTGTGTATAACATTTGTACATAAAAACTGCATTAAATTTGTGCATAAACTTTCTACATAAAATTTGTGCATAAACTTTGTGCATAAACTTTGTGCATAAACTTTCTGCATAACTGTTGTGCATACACGTTGTGCATAAACTTTGTGCACACATATTGTGCATAAACGTTCTGCATAAACTTTGTGCGTTAACGTTCTGCATAAACATTCTACATAAACTTTATGCATAAACTTTGTGCATAAACTTTGTGCATAAACCTTGTGCATAAACTTTGTGCATGAGCTTTGTGCATACAGCTTGTGCATAAACGTTGTGCACAAACTTTGTGCAAAAACGTTGTGCATAAACTTTGTACACAAACTTTGTGCATAAACTTTGTGCATAAACTTTGTGCATAAAATTTGTGTATAAACTTTGTGTATAAACGTTGTGCAAAAATTTTGTGCATAAACGTTGTGCATAAACGTTGTGCATAAACTTTGTACATTAACTTTCTGCATAAACTTTGCGCATAAACTTTGTGTGTAAACTTTATGCATAAACGTTGTTCATAAACTTTGTGCATAAACTTTGTGCATAAATGTTTTGCATAATCTTTGTACATAAATTATGTGCATGAACCTTGTTCATAGACTTTGTGCATAAACGTTGTGCATAAAAGTTGTGCATAAAGTTTGTGCATAACCTTTGTGCATACATTTTGTGCATAACCTTTGTGCATAAACTTTGTGCAAAAACTTTGTGCATAAATGCTGTGCATAAACTTTGTGCATAAAACTTGTGCATAAATGTTGTGCATAACTTTGTGCATAAATGTTGTGCATAAACTTTGTGCATAACTTTGTGCATAAACTTTGTGCATAAGCTTTGTGCATACGATTTGTGCATAAACTTTGTGCATAAAACTTGTGCATAAACGTTTGTGCATAAAAGTTGTGCATAAACATTGCATAAAATTTGTGCATAAACTTTCTACATAAACTTTGTGCATAAACTTTGTGCATAAACTTTGTGCATAAACTTTGTGCATAAAATGTCTGCATAGATGTTGTGCATACACGTTGTGCATAAACTTTGTGCATAAACTTTGTGCACATAATTTGTGCATAAACTTTGTGCATAAACTTTGTGCATGAACTTTGTGTATAAACTTTGTGCATAAACTTTGTGCATGAAATTTGTGTATACTCTTTGTGCATAAACTTTGTGCATAAACGTTGTGCATAAACGTTGTGCATAAACTTTTACCATAAACTTTGTGCATGAATGTTTTGCATGAACTTTGTGCATAAACTTTGTGCATAAACTTTGTGCATAACTTTGTGCATAAATGTTGTGCATAAACTTTGTGCATAAACTTTGTGTATACGATTTGTGCATAAACGTTGTGCATAAAATTTGTACATAAACATTGTGCATAAACATTGTGCATAAAATTTGTGCATAAACTTTGTGCATAAACGTTGTGCATAAACTTTGTGCATAAACTTTGTGCATTAACTTTGTGCATTAACCTTGTGCATAAACTTTGTGCATGAGCTTTGTGCATAAAGCTTGTGCATAAACGTTGTGCATAAACTTTGTGCAAAAACTTTGTGCATAAATGTTGTACATAAACTTTGTGTATAAACTTTGTGCATAAACACTGTGTATAAACGTTGTGTAAAGACTTTGTGCAAAACCATTGTGCATAAACATTGTGCATAAACTTTGTGCATATACTTTGTGCATAAACTTTGTGCATAAAATTTGTGCATAAACTTTGTGCATCAACTTTGTGCATGAACTTTGTGCATAAACTTTGTGCATAAACGTTCTGCATTAACTTTCTGCATAAAACTTGTGCATAAAGTTTGTGCATAAGATCTGTGCATAAACTTTCTACATAAACTTTGTGCATAAACTTTGTGCATAACATTTGTGCATAAACTTTGTGCATAAACATTCTGCATAAATGTTGTGCATACACGTTGTGCATAAACTCTGTGCACACATATTGTGCATAAACGTTCTGCATAAAATTTGTGCATAAACGTTCTGCATTAACTTTGTGCATAGACTTTGTGCATAAGATTTGTGCATAAACTTTGTGCAGAAAAGCTTTGCGTAAACGTTGTGCATAAACTTTGTGCATGAACTTTGTGCATAAACGTTGTGTATAAACTTTGTGTAGAACATTTGTGCATAAACTTTGTGAATAAACATTGTGCATACACCTTGTGCATAAACTTTGAGCATAAACTTTATTGCATACACTTTTTGCATGAACATTGTGCATAAAATTTGTGCATAAACTTTGTGCACAACCTTTGTGCATAAACGTTGTGCATAATCGTTGTGCATAAATGTTCTGAATAAAGTTTGTGCAAAACCTCTGTGCATAACCTTCGGGCATAGAGTTTGTGCATAAACTTTGTGCATAAGCGTTGTGCAAAAACTTTGTGCAAAAACTTTTTTTATAAACGTTCTGCATAAACTTTGTGCATAAACTTTGTACATAAACTTTGTGCATGAACTTTGTGCATAAGCTTTGTGCGTAAACATTGTGCATAAACTTTGTGCATAAACTTTGTGCATAAACCTTGTGCATAAACCTTGTGCATAAACTTTGTGCATAAACTTTGTGCATAAACCTTGTGCAGAAACGTTGTGCAAAAACTTTGTGCATAATTGTTGTGCATACATTGTGTGCATAAACGTTGTGCATACACTTTTTGCATAAACGCTGTGCATGAAATGTGTGCATAAGCTTTGTGCATAAACTTTATGCATAAACGTTGTGCATAAAGTTTGTGCATAAGCTTTGTGCATAATGGTTGTGCATAAAACTTGTGCATAGACGTTTTGCATAAACATTAGGCATGAATGTTTTGCATGAACTTTGTGCATAAACGTTTTGCATTAACTTTGTGCATAAACTTTGTGCACAAACTTTGTGCATAAACTTTGTGCATAAACCTTCTGCATAAACTGTGTGCATAAATGTTGTGCATAAACTTTGTGCATAAACTTTGTGCATAAACTTTGGGCATAGAATTTTTGCATAAACGTTGTGCATAAACATTGTGCATAAACTTTGTGCATACACTTTGTGCATAAAATGTCTGCATAAACGTTGTGCATAAACTTTGTGCATAAACTTTGGGCATAGAATTTTTGCATAAACGTTGTGCATAAACATTGTGCATAAACTTTGTGCATACACTTTGTGCATAAAATGTCTGCATAAACGTTGTGCATAAACTTTGTGCATAAACGTTGTGCATAAACTTAGTGCATAACATTTGTGCATAAACTGTGTGCATTGTGTATAAACTTTATGCATAAACTTTGTGCATAAACATTTTGCATATACTTTGTGCATAAACATTGTGCATTAACTTTGGGCATAGACTTTGTGCATAAAATGTGTGCATTAACGTTGTACATAAACGTTTTGCATAACATTTGTGCATAAACGTTGTGCATAAATTTTGTGCATAAACTTCGTGCATAAGCTTTCTGCATAAACATTGTGCATAAAATTTGTACATAAACTTTGTGCATAAACTTTGCGCACAAAAATTGTGCATAAACTTTGTGCATAAAACTTGTGCATAAACTTTGTGCATAAATGTTGTGCATAAATGTTGTGCATAATCTTTATGCATGAACTTTGTGCATAAGAGTTGTGCATAAACGTTGTCTATAAACGTTCTGCATAAACTTTGTGCATAAACTTTGTGCAGAACCTCTGTGCATACACTCTGTGCATAAACGTTGTCCATAACTTTGTGCATAAACGTTGTGCATAAACTTTGTGCATAACTTTGTGCATAAACTTTGTACATAAACATTGTGCATAAACATTTTGCATAAAATTTGTGCATAAACCTTTTGCATAATTATTGTGCAAAAACGTTGTGCAAACACTTTGTGCATAAACTTTGTGCGTTAACTTTGTGCGTAAGCTTTGTGCATGAACTTTGTGTATAAACGTTGTGCATATAATTTCTGCATAACCTTTGTGCATCAAATTTGTGCAGAAATTTTATGCATAAACTTTCTACATAAACTTTGTGCGTAATCTCTGTTCATAACCTTTGTGCATAATGTTTGTGCATAAAAGTTGTGCATAATATTTGTGCATGAACTATGTGCATAAAGTCAGTGGATCAACTTTGTGCATAAAGTTTGTGCATAAACATCCTGCATTAACGTTGTGCATAAACTTAGTGCATTAACTTTGTGCATGAACGTTGTGCATAAACTTTGTGCAAAAATGGTGTGCAAAAACGTTGTGCATGAACTTTGTGCATAAACGTTCTGCATAAACTGTGTGCATAAACTGTGTGCATAAACTCAGTGCATAAACTCGGTGCATAAACTTTGTGCATAAACTTTGTGCAAAAACGTTTTGCATAAACGGTGTGCAGAAACTTTGTGCAAAACCTTTGTGCATAAGATTTTTCCATACCTTTGTGCATAAACGTTGTGCATAAACTTTGTGCATACCTTTGTGCATAAACTTTGTGCATAAACTTTGTGCATAAACGTAGTGCATAAACATTTTGCATAAACTTTGTGCATAAACGTTTTGCATAAACGTTGAGCATAAAGTTTGTGCATAAACTTTGTGCATAAACGTTGTGCATAAAATTTCTGCATAACCTTTGTGCATAAACTTTGTGCAGAGCCTTTTGTGCATAAACTTTATGCATAAAGTTAGTGCATTAACGTTGTGCATAAACGTTGTGCATAAAATTTCTGCATAAACATTCTGCATAAACGTTGTGCATAAACTTAGTGCATAAACTTTGTGCATAAACGTTGTGCATAAACCTTGTGCATAACTTTGTGCATAAACGTTGTGCATAAACTTAGTGCATAAACTTTGTGCATAAACGTTGTGCATAAACCTTGTGCATAACTTTGTGCATAAATGTTATGCATAAATGTTGTGCATAACTTAGTGCATAAACTTTGTGCATAAACTTTGTGCATAAACTTTGTGCATAAACTTTGGGCATAGACTTTGTCCATAAAATGTGTGCATAAACGTTGTGCATGATCTTTGTGCATACAATTTGTGCATAAACGCTGTGCAAAAACTTTATGCAAAACTGCGTGCATAAACTTTGTGCAAAAACGTCGTGCATAAACTTTGTGCATAAACTTTGTTCATAAACTTTGTGCATAAACTTTGCGCATAAACTTTGTGCATAAACTTTGTGCATAAACGCTGTGCATAAGATTTGTGCATAAACCTTGTGCATAAACTTTGTGCATAAACTTTGTGCATAAACTTTGTGGATAAACGTTGAGCATACACGTTGTGCATAAACTTTGTGCATAAACTTTGTGCATAAACTTTGTGCATAAACTTTGTGCATAAACCTTGTGCATAAACTTTGTGCATGAACAAGCATAAAGTTTGTGCCTAAACGTTGTGCATAAACTTTGTGCAAAAACATTTTAGATGAATGATGTGCATAAACTTTGTGCATAAGCTTTGTACATAAACTTTGTGCATAAACGTTGTGCATAAACTTTGTGCCTTGTCCCTTGTGCCTTGTGCCTTGTGCCTTGTGCCTTGTGCCTTGTGCCTTGTGCCTTGTGCCTTGTGCCTTGTGCCTCGTGCCTTGTGCCTTGTG
>SZWC01006379.1:125625-137287 GCA_023375785.1 Penium margaritaceum | reverse complement strand
TCCTCCTACTCCTCCTCCTCCTCCTCCTCTCTCCTCTCCTTTCTCCCAGGTTGCTGCTGTCTCTACAGCAATTGCCACTGCCGCCAAATCTACTGCTGTGCAAGTCCTGGACGGTCGGCGGTGCACGCGAACTTGCTCCAACTTTCCTTCATCCTGCCGATGCTGCTGCTGCTGTTGATGCTGCTGCTCCTGTTGTTGATGGTGCTCTTGCTGCTTCTGCGGCAGCTGCTGCTGCTGCTGCTGTTGCTGCTGCTGCTGTCGCCGCTGCAGTGGTTGCTGCTCTTGTTGCTGCTGCTGATGCTGCTGCTGCTGCTGCTGCTGCTGCTGCTGCTGCTGCTGCTTCTGCTGCTGCTGCTGCTGCTGCTGCTGCTGCTGCTGCTGCTGCTTCTGCAGCTGATGCTGCTCCTTCTTCTGCTGCTGCTTCTGCTGCTTCCACTGCCACTGTCGCAACCGTCGCCGTCGCTGCAGGCGCTGCTGCTGATAGTGGCCAGCTTGCTGCTTCCGCTTCTGCCGTTGCTGTTTGCCATGGGTTGTTTGCTCCAAAACTTGCTCTTCATGCACAAACTTGCCTTGCACCTGCACCCTCTCTAGCTCTTGTGCCATCTGCTGCTTCTCCTGTTGCTGTTGCTGTTGCTGTTGCTGTTGGTGCTGCTCCTCTTCCTCCACCCCATCCTCGTCCTTGCCCCTTTCCTCTTCCTCCTCCTCCTCCTCCCTCCTCTCCCACTCGTCCCCCCTCTCCACCCCTTCCCCCTCCACTCCCCCCTCCCCCTCCTCCCCCTTCTCCCCCTCCTCTTCCAACTTGCGCAGAACTCGCCTTCTCTTGGCCCTTTCAGCCACGATGGAGGTGGGATCGACGAGCGCCGAGGCGGCGGTGGGAGGCCTGTCTCCATGCCTGACCTCATCCAACACAGGCAACGCACTGGCATGCCGCATTGCCACTCCAGCAGGAACAGCTGTGACGGCAGCTGCTGCCACTGCTGCTGCTGCTGCTGCTGCTGCTGCTGCTGCTGCGCGTGTCTGCTTCGCTACAGAGAGCCGACGCCCTGCTGGCCGCATGGTCTCCTCCTCCGGCAGTGACGTCGCACGAAGCAACGCTACAAGGCTGGGCGCCGACGCCAAATGCCACTGTGCCTGTGCAACGGAGGAGGGCTTGCTCTGTTGCGCTGATCCCACCTGCTGCTGTGAGGCCTCAGCCTGCTGCTGCGATGTCTCAGCATGCTGCTGCAATGACTCAGCCTGTTGCTGCAACGCCTCAACCTGTTGCACAGACCCAACAGGATGCCATTGCGACGGCCGTAGCTTAAAGATTTCGGTGTCCTGCGGCAGTGAGGCCTCAGCCTGCTGCTGCAATGTGCCAGCCTGCTGCTGCCATGTTTCAGCCCTCTCCTGTGAGGCCTTAGCCTGCTGCTGTGATGTATCAGCCTGCTGCTGTGAGGCCTCAGCCTGGTGCTGCCGTGATGCCTCAGCCTGTTGCTGCAACGCCTCAACCTGTTGCACGTACCCAACAGGATGCCCTTGCAACAGCTGTAGCTCAGCGACTCTCGTCTCCTCAAACAGCGCATTCCACAAGTCCCTCGACAACTGCCCCTGCTTCAACGGCTGCTCCGTCCCCAGCGTCTCCTCCAGCGCCACTGGCTGGACACGGCGAAACCCACACCGACAGACGACAGCAGCAGGAGAAGCAGCATGAGCGGCAGCATCACCAACCGGAAGAAGAGAAGGAGGTGCAGCACCAGCGGCAACAGCAGCAGCAGCAGAAGCAGCAGCAGAAGCAGCAGCAGGAGAAGGAGGAGGAGGAGGAGGAGGAGGAGGAGGAGGGGACAACAGAGTGGGAGGAGGAGCAGAAACAGCAGGTGCAGCAGCTGTTGCACAAGCAGAAGCAGCACACGGCGTCGGCTCAAGGCCCAACGATGCTTCATAATCTTCCCCCCTCTGCAGCCTCAGCGCCAACAACTGCTCATGCTCGCTGCTGCGTTGCTGTTGCGGCCATCGCTGCTGCTGCTGCAGACCCAGCATCTGATGCAGACGCTGCAGCTGCTGCTCCACCTTCTGCCGCTGCTGCTGCTGCTGCTGCTGCTGCTGCTGCTGCATCGGCTGCAACGCCATGCGGCCTTGCCCTTCAGAGGGAGACCACACTGCATCGCATGCAGCGGAATCATTGCTGCCCCCTCGCTCCATCGGACCGCGAACAGCTGCCACAGAATTCGTCCGGCGATTCCACGAAGAGGAAAAGAATAAAGAAGATCCCATGCGCTCTACAAAGGCTTCAGCAGACCAACTTTGAACCAGAGGTTTCATTACCCTGTTTGCACCACGTACCACACCAAGACCTTTTTGGGTTACACAGTGTTATGCTATGCCTAACGGAGCGTTGATGGTGAACAGGTAGAAGTTGCGAGGCAGGACACGATTTAGAATTTGGGACACTTCAGCAATTCATAATTAGACGTAAGTGTACTTTGATGACAAGTGTCGAAATGATCAAACATATGTGTACAAGTGTCGAGTTCCGAATGAGGCATAGTCGGGGTCGTTGAGTCCATTGTCGATCAACGCATGCTGATTCGCGACATGAGTGGTCGGATTCGAGGAGGTCCACCGGGAAATCGGGAGAATTCGAGAATCGACGATGAAGAAGCGAGATGCATCTTTATACATCTAGATTCGTCTCAGTGTGTCAAGAAGTCGACCGAAAGGTCATGATGCTTCTGTCGTAGATGCGCGAGAGTGGTCGAAGTTGTCTGAAGGTTCGGAAATATTCACTCGATGGGGGGGCAGTTGGTTGGTTTGTCTTCAATCGTTGCGGTCTCGCGACACCATGGGCTGTTTCTGTAAGAACAAAAATGTCCACTTGAAAAGATTGGGGACTGGTGTACGTCTAAGACGTGACACTTCCCCCCTTTCTAGCCGTGACGTCCCGGTGTTGTGATGTGAGTTATTTTCGTCCATTTGTATAGCTTACTATGACCACTCGGCCGTGTCCATGCTCGTGCGGATCCATGATGCGGGCCCAGCTGGCGCCGGAGCACTGACGGTTGGTGGATCCATCCACCAGCAGCTGCCAGACGGCTGCCACGACGTCCCGGGTGCTTGCTGGGGTGCTCTGCAGTTTTTCTGCACACGCTAGAATTTTCTCGGTGGACTGACTCTCGAGCCCGATTTGCATGTTTTGCATTGTCCTTCCACCGATCGATGCCGGACTTGTGCGTGTGACCAGTCACAGCGTCTGGCTCGAGATTTTGCATCTCTAGGTTCAGACGGTGTTGCGTTTGGATGCCTCTGCGCAAAGTTGCGGCCAAAACAGTGGTTTTGAGCTGGTTTTAGGACAAACTGACACTGCCGCGTGCGTCACCCGCCGTGTGTCGCGGCAGGTATTTATGCTGTGTGCTTTTCAGTTGTCAACTCTCTCAGCACTACTAAGCTATTGGAGCTTATGAGACTTTGCCCGTCTCCCTCGCCTGATCCTTGCTGTTTCTTCCACCTGCTTGCTTGCTAGTGCGCTAGCTGAGTGGACAGTGTCGCCACATCAGTAGCAGCAAGGTTAGGAAGCTTCCTAGCAATTTCTCATGGTATCAGAGCAACGAGACCCCTCTCGCTGAGCTGTGCCATAGAGACGCAGCACAGGCTGCAGTAATGAGAGTCACCGCCGCCGCCACATCCTGGGACCCGTCGCAGCAGACGTTAGTAGCAACGACGTCACCACGCAATCGCCACCACCGTAGCAAGTGGAGCCGCGGCAGTGACGAGATCCAGCAGCCACGCCGGCCAATAGCACCATCATTGGGTGGCAGTAGTAGCCGTGTTTGGCTGCCAGCCTGTACACACAAAAAAAAGGAGTAGCAGCTCGTAGCAGCAGCTTGCGGCGGTGACTACGAGCAGTGGCAGCGCGCAGCTGTGGCAGCAGCTTGCAAATGCGACGGCTTCAGCAGCCGCAAGCAGCACCAGCAGCGCAGCAACAATAGTGAAGCAGCAGCAACGCAACAGCAGCATTGCAACTGCTGCAACGAAAACAGCAATAGTGGCAGCAGCAGCATTGCAGCAGCGGCAGCGGCTACAACAGTGGAGCAGCAGATCCGCCGCAGCTGCAGATCAGCCGCAGTAGTAGCGGCAAGCTTGCGCAACATTGTTACTGCACAGCAGTGTTGCGCAATTGCGCATAAACTACGCAGCACTACGCAGGCCTACGTGGCACTGCGCAGGCCTATGCAGCTCTTGCGCAACCGCGAGCAGGAGGTGACGAGGTCACCCCCACCGGTCACGTGGGGTTTGCGTTACCTCCAAAAAAAATCGCTGGCAAGTGTTGCACGCAAAGCGTGCGTAGGGTTACATAGTAACCGAGCAAAAGTATTCATGTTAGCATCTCTTAAGAGGCTAAAAAATTGCCCGCAAACCGGACCATACAATGGAAGGTTTGCCATGAGACTGTACCTCGTCCATGGATGCAAAATCTGGTTGTAAATGGATTGCCAAACTGTCACCCGCATTCGTTGAAACTATTTTTCTTTGTTTGCCCATGCTTGCTCTTAAGCATTGTGCATGGTTTGGGCGAGCTTTTCCTAAATTACCTCAAGCTATGCTGAGTTTATCCTAGCTTGTGTGGATGTAAAAGCTATAAAAAAAACCCAAAAATTGAAAAAATGTGCTTGACGATACAGCTTTATGTATAAAAATTCACCATTGTATTGAAGAAGAACCTCAAAAGGCATTTCTTCTCGCTTTTTTTCATGATTTTGGTTTTATGTAATGATGAATTTATTTCAATGAGATTGATTTGCTCTTCTATCGTGAATGTAAAGGAACGGACGGAATCCTTGGCCAACTAGGCCAAAACCGCGGTGCTTGAGGGTTTCCAACCCTCAAGCCATCCCTTCCGCCCGCCCACAAGCTAGGGACCCCGTGCGAGCCACATCGGACCAGTCGCGCGCTACAGTGAACATCCTAGTTTCACATATTTATGATGAAATTCACAGAAAAAATACCTTAGACAGATTTGGATGAGTTTTGAATGTTTTATTATGTTATGAAAAATGAAATGACGTAATTATAGGCAGAATTTAATCTATTTACCTTCTTCTATGATGGTGGTGAATTTACTTTCTTAGGGTTTAGCATTTTTATCCTCTTTGAAGCCGGGTTCACGAGTCACAAGAGTTAGTCATGACGACGAGCTCCGTGAAACAGGACAGGGCGAGGCCAAGGTTGGACCCAACCCAACGCACAGTCCTTACACTGTTGCCCTGGCATCAGACTGGTGATTCTTTACTATCCGGGGTCTGTCCGGACATCTAGGTCGATGTCCGTGATAATTCTTTAGTGGGTAAACCTACACAAGGCGTCCGCGGACGTGGGGGGGCATACAGTCCTACAAATGCTTGCACCTTGATTGGTGGATGCGTCAGAAAAATGACCGATCCATCAATCACGATTTTCTTACGGCACAAACACACAAAAGTAAGAAAACAAAGGTTTTCTATGTAACCCAAAAATCGCTGGCGTAAAAAATGATAGCGAAAAAAACGCTAGCGTTTTTTTGCTAGCGTAAAAACTCTGACGTCATCATAGACTTGCTGACGTCAGCAGGTTTGGGGTCAAAAAATCAATTTTGCAGACATTTCAACTCCTCGAGAAACGCTGTCAGTTTCTTGTTTGGAGTATTTCTTACGTTCGGCCCCATATTGAGCATTGCAATGGCGCCGGTCCGTGACAACGACAAAGGACTCGTTGACCCCTCTTCCTCCTCTTCGGGCGTTATGAGTCCGCGGTCACAGTCCCGCATGATCGACGAGCTTCGTCGGTCGCAGGACGAGATGCGCCGGCAGCAGAAGAGGCAGTCCGATGCGTTGTAGGAGATCACGGAGTTACTACGGGGTTGTTCGATAGCTTCACAGCAGCCACCTGGAGGATCTACTGGAGCTGCACCATCTACTCAGCAGTCTACACCGTACACAACGCCGTGGCCTCAGCATCACTCATCACATGTGGTCACCTGGGATGAAGAGGATATTGAGGATGACTCACAGGAGCACGAGATTCGTGTGCTTGTGGAGCACATCCGTGGGTTACGTTTGGGATCACACCCTCCCACTCCGCCACCTTCTCGTCGTGAGGATCAGCCACGTTGTTCAGCGGCGTTCACCTTTGGTGGCATTTCTCTCACTGGTGGGCTCCACATACCCCGTCCACCGTCTCCCGAGCCTGACGTTGCCCTCCCCACGGAGCGACGACCAAAGGACTTTGAGACACCTCCACCTCGTTACGATAGTGACGAGGGCTTCGATTGCTGGGAGACCTTGTTTCAGGTGTGGGCCGATTATGAGGGTGTCTGGCCTACTGCCACAGCTAGTACTAGATCTGCGACGCCCACCAGGTCCAGACAGCAGCGAGAGCGATGCGGGGTCTCCTCTACACCATGCTGCGGGAGACTGTGGTCGACTTCTGACCCTATCTCGATGAGACCGGGACCGCGATTGGAGCAGAACCGCGCCAGGGCTGGGAGCTGGCCCTGACACTTCTCGCTGCGGAGACCTATGCCACGAGGGCGGGCCGACTACGTGAGTTTCACTCCCTCTGTCAGGGTCCCACAGAGCTTGCAGCTGACTACTGGAGGCGCGCGATGTGCCATTATACGCGCCTTGGGACCGGTGGCGAGCTGCAGTTGTAAGAACTCGACACCATCATGATGGGGGCGCATTTGGACCACGTGAAGCTCTTTACGGGCTTCGATCGTGTGGCTCTCTCTGAGTTGTTAGAGTCACTACAGCTGCTTCCTTGGGCCCATCGCTACTTCATCCAGGCCACATTGGCTTATGAGGCTGCCNATTTTGCAGACATTTCAACTCCTCGAGAAACGCTGTCAGTTTCTTGTTTGGAGTATTTCTTACGTTCGGCCCCATATTGAGCATTGCAATGGCGCCGGTCCGTGACAACGACAAAGGACTCGTTGACCCCTCTTCCTCCTCTTCGGGCGTTATGAGTCCGCGGTCACAGTCCCGCATGATCGACGAGCTTCGTCGGTCGCAGGACGAGATGCGCCGGCAGTAGAAGAGGCAGTCCGATGCGTTGTAGGAGATCACGGAGTTACTGCGGGGTTGTTCGATAGCTTCACAGCAGCCACCTGGAGGATCTACTGGAGCTGCACCATCTACTCAGCAGTCTACACTGTACACAATGCCGCGGCCTCAGCATCACTCATCACATGTGGACACCTGGGATGAAGAGGATATTGAGGATGACTCACAGGAGCACGAGATTCGTGTGCTTGTGGAGCACATCCGTGGGTTACGTTTGGGATCACACCCTCCCACTCCGCCACCTTCTCGTCGTGAGGATCAGCCACGTTGTTCAGCGGCGTTCACCTTTGGTGGCATTTCTCTCACTGGTGGGCTCCACATACCCCGTCCACCGTCTCCCGAGCCTGACGTTGCCCTCCCCATGGAGCGGCGACCAAAGGACTTTGAGACACCTCCACCTCGTTACGATAGTGAGGAGGGCTTCGATTGCTAGGAGACCTTGTTTCAGGTGTGGGCCGATTATGAGGGTGTCTGGCCTACTGCCACAGCTAGTACTAGATCTGCGACGCCCACCAGGTCCAGACAGCAGCGAGAGCGATGCGGGGTCTCCTCTACACCATGCTGCGGGAGACTGTGGTCGACTTATGACCCTTTCTCGGTGAGACCGGGACCGCGATTGGAGCAGAACCGCGCCAGGGCTGGGATCTGGCCCTGACACTTCTCGCTGCGGAGACCTATGTCACGAGGGCGGGCCGACTACGTGAGTTTCACTCCCTCTGTCAGGGTCCCACGGAGCTTGCAGCTGACTACTGGAGGCGCGCGATGTGCCATTATACGCGCCTTGGGACTGGTGGCGAGCTGCAGTTGTGAGAACTCGACACCATCATGATGGGGGCGCATTTGGACCACGTGAAGCTCTTTACGGGCTTCGATCGTGTGGCTCTCTCTGAGTTGTTAGAGTCACTACAGCTGCTTCCTTGGGCCCATCGCTACTTCATCCAGGCCACATTGGCTTATGAGGCTGCCATCGCCCATCAGCAGAGTCCACTTGTTGCAACAGTGACAGCGACCCCTCCTATGCCTCTGTCCCTGCTCACCAGTCCCACCTCCACCGCTTCCTCCTCCTCCTCCTCCTCNGGGAGCTGGCCCTGACACTTCTCGCTGCGGAGACCTATGCCACGAGGGCGGGCCGACTACGTGAGTTTCACTCCCTCTGTCAGGGTCCCACAGAGCTTGCAGCTGACTACTGGAGGCGCGCGATGTGCCATTATACGCGCCTTGGGACCGGTGGCGAGCTGCAGTTGTAAGAACTCGACACCATCATGATGGGGGCGCATTTGGACCACGTGAAGCTCTTTACGGGCTTCGATCGTGTGGCTCTCTCTGAGTTGTTAGAGTCACTACAGCTGCTTCCTTGGGCCCATCGCTACTTCATCCAGGCCACATTGGCTTATGAGGCTGCCATCGCCCATCAGCAGAGTCCACTTGTTGCAACAGTGACAGCGACCCCTCCTATGCCTCTGTCCCTGCTCACCAGTCCCACCTCCACCGCTTCCTCCTCCTCCTCCTCCTCCTCTATCCCGAGCGGCCACACTGAGGGCGTTGCAGCGGTCGCACAGGGGAAGAAGGGGAAGAAGTGATGTGGGAAGGGACAGCAGCAGCAGCAGCAGCCGACGAGTAGTGGCAGTGGACGTTCTGTCCACTGCTACAATTGTGGAGGCGCTCACCGCTACACGGAGTGTGAGCAGCCCCTTGATTGGACTCGGATCATGCGCGGCCTTCAGGCGATGCACACGCAGCGGATTTCTTCGAGTGACACACGGATTAGGCGCATCGCGACCACGAGTGCAGCAGACGTATCCGTTTCATCAGGCGGCAGCGGTGATGTTGACCCTAAGGATCGCACGACCGTGGAGCTTCGTCAGCTAGTGGCGCTTTGTACTTAGGGAGGTGTGAGTATGTTGTCACAGCGGAGTGGTCCCGACACAGCTTGTCTTATTGCGTCTGTTGCTCGTGATGATGCTTGTGGTGGAGCTATGTTGGCTTGCGATGAGGATGGACCTGACAGTACCAAGTGGCTTGATAAGTCACATATCCGTGTTGTTCTTCGTTGTCCCGAGTCCTCTGCTGAGCATCCAACAGAGGTAGAGTGTTCTGTGGCACGTTGCTCAGTGTCGACGACTGGTCGTGAGCCGGGTGGTACCTAGATAATTGACTCTGGGGCCACCCATCACATGACCTGTCGTCGTAGTGACTTCGTTGTGCTCGGTCCCGTTGCATCTGTTCGGTCTGTTCGCACATGGTCTGGTCAGTCGTTGCCTGTGCAGAGAGTTGGAGTTGTGCGGTTCAATGGTTTGTCTGGCTCCTTGTACATTTCTGATGTGCTCTTTGTCCCTGCTCTTGAGCTCAGCCTGCTCTCTGTTCGTGCATGCACTACGATGGGTCTCACTGTTGAGCACTCTGCTGACTCTCCCACAGTGACTACCCTTGACACATGCACCGTCGTGTGTCTCGTTGCACTCCCTCTGTTTCTTCTCCATCTCTCTCCTCTACGCGAGTGTTTGTCACCGGTGTTCTCTCCCCTGAGCACCAGCGCTTGTTACATCGTTGCCTCTACCATGTGAGCTCGGACACTATGTCCAAGCTCATTCGCACTCAGCCAGCCCTCGATCTTGACGTGGCTTCTTTTGAGAAGCCGCCCAAGACCGACTATCGTTTTTTAACCCAGGGTAAGATGCATCGCTACTCTTACCCTGACTCCTCCTCCTTGACAGTGCGCCCTCTAGAGTTGGTCCACTCGGACCTTCTCGGTCCTCTCCCAGTCGAGTCTCGCTCTGATCGGGGTCGATATGTTCTCACCCAGACTGATGACTTCACCCAGATGCGGTGCGTCTACAGCCTGCGCCACAAGAGCGATGCCGCATTGGCGGTCTGCCTGTGGCTTGTGATGGCTGAGCGTCAGTCTTGTCACACACCCTGCACACATTTCGCTCAGATCGTGGTGGCCAGTTCTTAGGCGAGATGGATGCCTACTTTGCTGAGCACGTTATCTTTCACCAGCTTTCTGCCCCTGCTACACCACAGTAGAACGGTGTGTCTGAGCGTTGGAACCGCACCATGGAGGATGCGGTTTGTGTTATGCGGTCTGAGTGCGGTCTACCGGAGTCCTTTGCCTTTGAGGGCTTCTCCTACATGACGTGGGTCTGGAACCGCTTGCCACATGGTCCACTTCCAGACCATGTCACACCGTACGAATTGTGGTTCAACCATCGTGCTGATCTCCGTCTCGCTCGCATTTGGGGGTCCCTCGCCTATGTTTGGTACACCGAGGACCAGCAGGGGTCTAAGGTCTCACCTCAGGGACGCATGTGCACCTTCCTCAGCATCTCCCCACGATCAAAGGCCTGGCGTTTTTGGGACCCTGCTCACCATCGCATTGTCGAGTCTTGAGATGCTCTCTTCTTTGAGGCTCTCACCTATCACGACTTGTCCAGCATTTTGTCGCTGGCCGCCGACCACGTTCCCACTTGTGTGGCCTCCCGGCGGATGGGGGAGTCTAGTCCTGCGGATAGGTCCGGCTGGGCCTCCTCACCTGTGATCCGGTCTCCGACTTCTGACGATCCAGCCATTGTGGCTGTGGGTCTAGTAGCCTCATCAGTACCCTCTGGCACACCTGATCTCGTGCTGGTGTCAGACCCCTCTGGTGCACCCGATCTTATGCCTGTGCCGGTCCCCTGTCCCACACCTGATCCCATACGAGCGTCAGATCCCTCTGGCACACCTGATCCCGTACCGGTATCAGACCCCTCTGGCACACCCGATCTTGTACCAGTGTCGGTCCCCTCTGGCACACCCGATCTCGTACCAGTGTCGGTCCCCTCTGGCACACCTGATCCCATACAAGTGTCAGTCCCCCCCATCGTACCCACTCCCGTGCATGCACCCATGTCCCCTACGGCTCTGGCTCAGCAGCCTTCTCCACAACTTGAGGTGAGTGCTGCATCACGCTACTCCCGCGAGCCTCGTGGTTGCCTTCGACCAATTGCCTCTAGCGCTCAGCGGACTGCTGAATCTGTGCTCAGACGCCCGACTCGTAGTGTTCAGAGTGGCGATCTTGGCATGAAGGCCCTTGGCTTGAGTGTCCTAGCAGACTACACTGAGATACACCTAGCATGTCCTGTCGGCCACGAGTTGGTCTCTTGAGAGTTCTTGGACGCTTGCGATGCCGCAGCCAACATTGTCGTGGTCAGACGGAGTCCGGAGGCGTGTGTCTTAGCCACCCAGAGTACTCCTTAGACGATGCCTGATCCAGGCACATTGAAGGAGGCAATCTGAGCTCACGATGCAGACCTGTGGCAAGCTGCTTGTGAGGATGAGCTGAGAGCCATACGTGAGCACGATGTCTATGAGCTTGTCGACCTCCCGCCTGGGTGGAAGGCTGTACAGGCCAAGTGGGTCTTTCGTAAGAAGGTGAAGCCTGATGGCACACTGGATCGCTACAAGGCTCGCTTGACAGCCAAGGGGTTCTCACAGGTTGAGGGAGTAGATTTCACTGACACCTTTGCACCCGTTGGCCGCATGACCACCGCTCGCGCTCTGTTCCGGGTTGTTGCTCACCACGACTGGGAGGTACACCAGATGGACGTGAACAA
>SZWC01006379.1:106225-125598 GCA_023375785.1 Penium margaritaceum | reverse complement strand
TGTCTATGAGCTTGTCGACCTCCCGCCTGGGTGGAAGGCTGTACAGGCCAAGTGGGTCTTTCGTAAGAAGGTGAAGCCTGATGGCACACTGGATCGCTACAAGGCTCGCTTGACAGCCAAGGGGTTCTCACAGGTTGAGGGAGTAGATTTCACTGACACCTTTGCACCCGTTGGCCGCATGACCACCGCTCGCGCTCTGTTCCGGGTTGTTGCTCACCACGACTGGGAGGTACACCAGATGGACGTGAACAACGCGTTCCTCCATGGCACCTTAGAGGAGGAGATCTACATGTTCCAACCACCTGGATTTGAGGTTGGTGACAAGGTCTGGCGCTTGCGCAAGGCCTTGTACGGCCTGAAACATTCACCCAGGTGCTGGAAATTGGAGATCACTGGTACACTGACACGTGCCGGTTACGTACAGAGTGACGCTGACCCGTCCCTCTTTCTCAGACGGACAACTGAGAGCTTCACCGCCATCCTGGTCTACGTGGACGACCTCTTGATTGCATTTCCTTCTATGGAGGCCGTGAAGGAGGCCAAGGCAGTTCTCCAGACTGCGTACAAGATGAAGGACCTTGGTCGTGCAGCTGTGTTTCTCTGGATGGAGATCGTGCGTGATCGTCAGTGACGGACCCTCTTGTTGCATCAGGCACGTTACGCTCACGTTGTGGGGGAGCGGTTTGCTGACCTTGTGGGTGTAGTTCCTATAGCCTCCACCCCCATCACACCTGACGGGCGGGATGCTCTGAAGGTGGATGATCCCGCAGACCTGGGGGAGACAGTGGACGTGACCCTCTACTTGCGCCTGATTGGCTCCTTGATGTACTTGACCACTACCACACGGCCCGACATTGCCTTTGCCGTCAACCTCCTTGCACAGTCTTCACAGTGTCTACGGGCGAGAGCCCTTCATGCGGCTGTGCGAGTGGTGCAGTTCGTGGTGTCCACACCGTACCTTGGACTCTGCTTTTGACGGCAGTGTTCGGTGGTAGTCGATGGCTACACAGACAGTGACTGGGCGTGGAGTCCTGATGGGCACAGAAGGACGGGCTACGTGTTCCTGCCTAGTGGCACTGCTGTGTCATGGCGTAGTGGCAAGCAGGGTTGTATCGCACGTAGCTCATCAGAGGCTGAGTGTGCTGCTCTGGGAGCTGGGACTGCTGAGGCGATGTGGCTACAACGTCTATTATGTGAGTTGCGTCAGTCTATGCCTTGCATCATTCTGCGTTGTGACAACTAGAGTGCTCTTGCCATTGCAGAGAACTCTGGTGTGTTTCATGTAGGCACGAAGCACATTGCTGTTGAGCATCACTTTGTGCATGATCTTGTAGAGCGACAGGTGATCTCCATCATCTGGGTCGGTACGGACATGCAACGGGCTGACTTCTTGACCAAGGCACTTGCGCGTGGAAAGTTCATGGTGGCCATTCATTCTGTCGGGCTACGCCCCTTGCCTGAGAGTGGCTGAGAGTGGATTGTGTGAGCATGGACTGTTGAGCATCTTGTTGTGCACCTGTGTCAATTCTGCACGTGTATGGACATGCGTACCATCGGGTCATGGGGGAGTGTTGTGATGTGAGTTATTTCCGTCCATTTGTACAGCTTACTATGACCACTCGGCCGTGTCCATGCTTGTGCAGATCCCTGATGTGGACCCAGCTGGCGCCGGAGCACTGACGGTTGGTGGATCCATCCACCAGCAGCTGCCAGACGGCTGCCATGACGTCCCGGGTGCTTGCTAGGGTGCTCTGCAATTTTTCTGCACACGCTAGAGTTTTCTCGGTGGACTGGCTCTCGAGCCCGATTTGCATGTTTTGCATTGTCCTTCCACCGATCGATGCCAGAATTGTGCGTGTGACCAGTCGTAGCATCCAGCTTGAGATTTTTCATCTCTAGGTTCAGACGGTGTTGCGTTTGGATGCCTGTGCGCATAGTTGCGGCCAAAATAGTGGTTTTGAGCCGGTTTTAGGACAAACTGACACTGCCGCGTGCATCACCCGCCGTGTGCCGCGGCAGGTGTTTATGCTGTGTGCTTGTCAGTTGTCAACTCTCTCTGCATTACTAAGCTATTGGAGCTTATGAGACTTTGCGCGTCTCCCTAGCCTGATCCTTGCTGTTTCTTGCACTTGCTTGCTTGCTAGTGCGCTAGCTGACTGGACAGCATCGCCACATCAGCAACAGCAAGGTTAGGAATCTTCCTAGCAATTTCTCATCCAGAGCGCATAAAGATTTGGCCCGATGATGGTGGTAATAGCCGCCGATTAGTTGATCGACGTCTCGGAGGCTATTGTAAGGTCCTTAGTTATTATGTGCGGCATTGTAGCCATGCCACTTGACGAGATACTCTGTTGTTTCACCTTGTCGCCGATGGCGATGTCCTCAATGACGTACTCTATGTCCTTGTGCACTTGAACGGGAGGCGGGGGAAGGGGAATCCCTACTAAGAAGGTTTTCTCTAAGGTCTTGATAGTGCTTGAGTCTGTTGATATGGAACACCAGATGAACTTGCATAGTCTCGGGGAGTTTGATTAGTGCAACCACAAGCGTTTGCATGCGCTCGATCTCAAAGCAGTCCCAACCATCAGGCTTTGAGCTTCGGATATTTGGCTGTGTGGAGTTTGATGTTCGCCGATCGGAGAAGGACTTTGTCGCCAGTGGCGAACTCGTCGTCACTGCGATGTCGGACAGCTTCTCGCTTCATCGTTGCTTGTGTCTTAGGGAGGGTTTGTCGTATTTCCTCCCATATGGTGGTCAAGTCTCGGCGTTAAACGTCGACCGCGGGAGTATTGCTGCGAATTTGTAGTCCGACTGGTCTGGCGGGAAGTTTGCCATACACCACTTCAAACAGAGTTTTACTCGTTGCAGTGTTTGAAACTATATGCCATTTCTGCGGTCGAGAGTTTTTGTACCCAATCTGTCCCCTGAGGTTCGTATAGTGTTCGAAGAAGTTGTTCAAGCGTCTTGTTTGTCTACTCGGTTTGAGGATGGAACGTCGTTGAAAGTTGAATAATGCTATCGTAGCCAGTCATTAGTTCATGCAGAAAATGACTCGTAAATCGACTATCTCTGTCGCTCGTGATGGTTCTCGATATGTCGTGTAGTCAAACGATGTTTTCTATAAACAACCGTGCTATTCCCTTGGCGGTGACAGTAGTCGGTGTCAGAATAAAGTGAGACACTGTGGAAAACCTGACGACGACCACGAGGGTTGCGTCATATCCCTCGACTGTGACTGGTAATCCTATGATGAAGTCCATGGAGATATCGGCCTACAATTCCGTTGGAATAGGGAGCGGTTGCAGAAGTCCGGGTAGCCTCGTGCGACAAGTTTTCTGTCGCTGACATGTTTCGCAGGACTTGCAGAAGTCAGCCATGTCGGATTGCATTTTGTCCCACCAGTAATGTTTTGCCAGCTTCTTTAGCGTCTTGTCCTTTGTGAAGTGTCCACCTGGTCCTGTGTTGTAGAATTTTATGAGCAGCGTACGGCGAAGTTCGTCGTTTGGGGGAACGACCACTTCGCGAGTGAATCTTCGTCGCCAATAGGGTGTGTCAAACCAGAGTTTTGCCTTGTCGTATCCGCCGTGTTGGTCGTAGCCTCATGCAAACAGTCACTAGAGATATGGGTCTCGCCGTAGCTGTAGCATTGCCACCTCAGCCATTGAATTTGGTAGGCGGCTGATTGCTTCCGCCAGGTTGATTTTGCCTGGCTGGTACTCGATATCGTAGTCGAACCCAGATTCAAGGAACTCCATCCATTGGGTTTGACGTCTTCTGAGATTTTTCTGCGTTTTCAGATATCTTTACGCATGGTGGTCGGTGCGCACGATGCATTAGCGACACTCTAGGTAACATCCCCATGTCTTGAACGCGTGCACAACCGCCAACATTGCTTTCTCGTTTTTGGCGTGGTTGAGTTCTGGTCCTCGCACTTTTTGAAACATGTAGGCGACCGGTTACTCGCCGTTGTCGTGGTCTTCTAGGAGGACTGCGCTGGTGGCTTGGTCTGACGCATCTGTAGCCATGATGTAATCAATTGTTGGATCAGCTAATCGTAGGGCTAGCATTGAGGTTAAAGTGTTCCGCAAAGAGGTGAACGTTTCGTGTTCGGTGTCTCCCCACTGCCACTCATTTTCTTTTTGAGTAAGGTCGAAAAGAGGTGCTGACACCCAAGCGTAATCATGTACGAATCACCGGTGGTAATTGCTGAAGCAGAGACAAACTTGAACTTCTTGGATGTTGGTCAACGTTGGCCAATCAGCGACCGCAGCCACTTTTTTTGGATCCATGGTGATCCGCCCACCGTTGATGACATGACGCAGAAACTCAATGGAATGGTGACCAAAGCCGCACCTAAAGATTTTTCCAAAAATTTTCTCTCTTTGTAAGACTTTGAGGACTTTTCTAAGATGTCCATCGTGCTCCTCCAGGGTGCGGCTGTACACTAGAATGTTGTTGAGGTACACCACAACAAAATCGCCAAGGTATGGGCAGAAGATGTTATTCATTGTCATCATAAATGTTACCAAGGCATTTGTTAGTCTGAACGGCATCATTGTGAACTCGAAATGCCCGTAACGAGTTCATAACACCGTCTTCTTGATGTCGGCATCTGCCACGCATATCTGGTGATATCCGCTATGTACGTCTATTTTGTTCAAAATTCTAGCCCCTTGGAGTTGGTCAAAAGGCTCGTCAGATGGAGAAGAGGCTAGCGGTTCTTGATGGTAGTGTCGTTCAACGCNCCACTTCGCGAGTGAATCTTCGTCGCCAATAGGGTGTGTCAAACCAGAGTTTTGCCTTGTCGTATCCGCCGTGTTGGTCGTAGCCTCATGCAAACAGTCACTAGAGATATGGGTCTCGCCGTAGCTGTAGCATTGCCACCTCAGCCATTGAATTTGGTAGGCGGCTGATTGCTTCCGCCAGGTTGATTTTGCCTGGCTGGTACTCGATATCGTAGTCGAAACCAGATTCAAGGAACTCCATCCATTGGGTTTGACGTCTTCTGAGATTTTTCTGCGTTTTCAGATATCTTTACGCATGGTGGTCGGTGCGCACGATGCATTAGCGACACTCTAGGTAACATCCCCATGTCTTGAACGCGTGCACAACCGCCAACATTGCTTTCTCGTTTTTGGCGTGGTTGAGTTCTGGTCCTCGCAGTTTTTGAAACATGTAGGCGACCGGTTACTCGCCGTTGCCGTGGTCTTCTAGGAGGACTGCGCTGATGGCTTGGTCTGACGCATCTGTAGCCATGATGTAATCAATTGTTGGATCAGCTAATCGAAATGCCTTGGTAACATTTATGATGACAATGAATAACATCTTCTGCCCATACCTTGGCGATTTTGTTGTGGTGAACCTCGAAATGCCCGTAACGAGTTCGGAACACCGTCTTCTTGATGTCGGCATCTGCCACGCATATCTGGTGATATCCGCTATGTACGTCTATTTTGTTCAAAATTCTAGCCCCTTGGAGTTGGTCAAAAGGCTCGTCAGATGGAGAAGAGGCTAGCGGTTCTTGATGGTAGTGTCGTTCAACGCCCGGTAGTCCACGCGCATCCACATCTCAGCAGTTCTTATTCATATACAATATGGTGCGGCATATGATGACGTAGATGGATGGATGAACCCTTGACCGAGCATCTCGTTGAGTTGTTTTTTTTGCTTGGTCAGCTCGTGATTGCTCATCTCAAATGTCCCTCGAATAGTAGGTCTGCTGCCCGGTTGCAGTTTGATGCGATGGTCAATGTCTCGTTGAGGAGGTAAGGTTCTCTGGATTTTTTCGGGGAGGAAGTTTGCAAATACCTGGATGAGAGGTGCAAAATCTTTAGGAACTTTTGTTGATGCCAATGAGGCTGATGAGACGGACATTGAGTCAGCTCCTGCCACTTCCGCTTTTTCCATTGGCCCGAGATGTACGAGCCACGCACGAGCTCCTCTTCATATGTAGTACTTGGCCACGTTTAGCGGTATTAGCTGCACAAGTTGTCTCTTGTCAGCTACCGTAGCTTCCCTTTCTGCATCCACCTCTGCTACTTCCACTGTCAGCTTCCGTCCCGCACATGAAAGTTATCGTTAGGTGCCGTCAACTTCCATGTAAATGTTTATGCTATTCTAGTCGACCTGCGGATTGTGCCGGTGTAGGAAATCGCGTCCGAGGATGATTTTGTGATCGCTCTTCGGACAAGACCTCCAGACCGTTACATCACATAGATCTCCCACTTAAAGTCGTAGTGGTTCTCGGACTCTCCACATTTGTAGTCTCCCACCGACGGTTTTCCCTTCAAACACCCCTGGTTTGGTCTGCAAACCCAGTTTGCCAACCATGTCGTTCCTCACGAGGCTGTGTGAAGTTCCCCTATCCAATATTGTCGGTACCGTTTTGCGACTGTCACATCATCGAGGTTCAACTTTTAGCAGTATTGCCTGTTGGTCATCCTTTTACCCCTCGTCGAACTTTGCGATCTCAGCAACCCTATGCGATGATGTAGGCCGTTCAGATGAGCTATCTTTTGGCATAGATCGCTCCTCACCGACAAGAGTTGCGCCTTTTGCACATGTCCTTTGCCGTTTCCCAATTCATTTTTCTGCGACTTACCCCCTTTTTTTGCTTGCTGCTTCCTTTAATAGTTTCGAGTGATGTGCACGACTTTTCTGTAGTTGTAGCAGGTCCGCGTATCGCTTTGGTCGATGGCATCCACTTCCATCGGAGTTGAGGAGTTTGCCGACTCTTTCGGTTTCCACAATAATTGTGGTAAGAAGTTCGCCAGTCGTAGGATTCCCGGATCCAAGTGTTGTAGTCGACACTGTTGATCCTTTCTGTAACTACGATCATCCGCGGGAAGTCGTTTTGAATGCCAGAAATGGTGATTGCTCTCTGGTATCTTGCTTGAGGCCGTTTTTGCAGTGAATACAGAGTTTGTCGGGGGTGATTTCTGCTCCGATGATGATCTCGCGGAATCTCCACGTATACTCTACCATGTTGGACAGCTGACAAAGATGTTGGAGCTTTTACCGTGCATCGGACTTTTCATTCAGTTGTCCAAAGCGTGCAAGCATCACATGCGAGAATCTATTCTAGTTGGTTGGTGGCGTCAGCGCATCTTGCCATTGTGGGTTGATGTGCTCCAAGGGTAGAACGCCTGCGGTTGGTGATGTAAAACGAGCGTTGTTTGCCGTTGATGATGCTCTGCAGGTCTCGTTCTACCACTGGATGGTCTTTTTATTGGACCACCAGCATAGTGTCCTGCCACGCAAAAGCGCGGTCGCGATGTCAATTTTCTTTTGATCATCATTGACCCCAGCAGAAGTGAGGTACACCTCCAAACTTATCAGCCACATCCAAGTTTTTGGTCCTTTCGAGTTTGCAAGACCTAACGGTTATGGTGGAGCCGGAAAAACTTTGGATTTGCTAGAGAGTTAAGAATTTCTGTCAAAAAGTACCACTTTTTGTGTGGTTGCGTTGGGAAAGCCTCCATCGCGGTGTTGAGTCGTTGGAATAGATGATTGTTGATTCCTTGGAGCGTGGGGATCCGGTTTTCTAATTCCTCATTGATTTGCGCCTGTCGTCTAGTGCCACCTATCGTCCCCACTATTGTCGTCAAGGCTGTTGGTAGGGACGGCTGGCTTATCGCCGTTGGGTCTGCGAGCAAATTGGTCGTCGAAGCCGTAGGGATTGGTCCAGCTGCCGCATAGCCTGCCACGCCAGCGTTCACTGTCGCTTCAAGGTTTGAGTGCTTCGGCACGCTCTGCTCCTCCCTCGCCGAGCTCGTCACCAAAGACTTACTGCTGGTCGTTGGTTGAGCTTGTTTGCCTAATGTCGTAGTCCCAAAGTTTGTGAAGTCTTGACATGCGAGATGTGCTGACAGCTTGTGCGAGATAGTCCTTTGGATGGGTAAAGTAATCTTATGCATCTCTAGCACCGCTATGCTCTGATATGAAGTGTTATGCCAAACGGAGCGTAGATATGTAGGTAGAAGTTGCAAGGTAGGACACAATGTAGAATTTGGGACACTCGAGCAATTCATAATGACCGGTAAGTGTACTTTGATGACAAGTGTCGAAATGATCAAACATATGTGTACAAGTGTGGAGTTACGAATGAGGCATAGTCGGAGTCGTTGAGTCGATTTTCAAGAAACGCGTGCAGAGTTGCATTGTGAGTGGTCACATTTGAGAAAGTCCATTGAGAAATCGGAGGACTTTGAGAATCAAAGGTGAAGATGCACGATGCATCTTTATAAATCTAGATTTATCTCAGTGCGTCGAGAAGTGGACCGAAAGGTCGTGATACTTCCGTTGTAGATTCGCGAGAGTGGTCGAAGTTGTTGGAAGATTCGGGAAGATTCACTGGAGGCGGGGGCAGTTGGCCGGTTTGTCCTTGACCGTTGGAGTGATTATTGCAGTCTCGCGACGCGATGGGCTATTTGTGTAATAACAGAAACTCTCACTTGGAAAGATTAGGGACTTGTGTACGTCTGGTATGCAACACATAGTGACCCTTGACAATCATTTCCTTGTCAAAAGATGTTGCACAAAAATCGTAATTGGTGGATCAGCCATTCTTCTTAGGAGTCCACCAATGACAAGGCTAAGGTTATGGCAGATGTAAGAATCGGACAGCTGGACTGTAAATCCAGCGGCTTCTTAAGACATCATGGAATCCACCAAGCGATGTCTATCAGCACAAAACGGACATCACGGTTTGTGTAGAGCAAAAATGTTTTTCACATTTTGCTGATTTGAATCAGAATTGCTAGCCAAAACTTGACCATGCCAGCTAGCACGGTCAAGTTTGGGAGCCATGTGGCAGTTACAAAAGACAAAATAGGTCTTGAGGTCATATGCCGACTTCCATAAGGAGAACAACTCAAAATCACGAATGAGATGTCGTGATGCATCTTCTTATAAAGAGATGCATTATAGACAGTGATGTTTAGAAAGCACATGAGAGAGTTTTATGAAACCTATGATACATTGTTGTTATTCCAAGGACGGATAGAAACATATACAAAACAGGCTCTTGTCCAAAAGGAAAGAGAGCACGATATGAGGTGGGTGTCACAACAGATACGATTGTGAAACAATCATAAAATTGGTTACAAATGTACGCTGTAGCTTTGAAAGGGTAGTTTCGCTCTATGACGACGCGATGCAGTGAGACCCGTGTGAAAAATGGGCATTGTCGGCAGAGCGGACCTCATTTGCGACCATTCGCGACTGAAAAACCAAGAGCTCCTCCCTTTTGACGTGATGCAATCCATTGAATTTTACATTGGTATCAGAGCTGGTTGTCCTTAGGCCACCCCTAACACACACTTGTCTCGTGGCGTGACCCGGTCAAACCAACTGCGACAAGTCTACCACATGAGACACGTTAGGAGACCCAATTTAGGTTTGTGAATTCTAAAGATTTTGCTTCTACACCCTCGGTTGGCATGAGGCTGCAAATACGATTGTAGAAGCAACCTTACGCGCAAAACATGCCCCTGCGGAAAGGCAGGACAGCCAGCTTTGATAGGAGCCAGCTCTGCCGTGAGAGCAAGGGTTCTGTTGCGATAGCAACTTCTAGGCCATGGGAAAGGCGATGTGAGCCGCCACCCACATTTTCCGCTCTGTGGAGGTCGTCATCGTCCAAGAGGAGCTTAAAAACTGGGCCAAAGGTGGACCCGGGTACAAGAACTTAAAAACATTATTGCTTCCACAAGGTAACTCCGATTGACGAGCCGTTTTTTTTTTGGGGGGGTTCGTATTGGAAAGCTCTAAGTTTTTCTTAGAGTATTAGAGGCCTGATTGTGCTACTCAGTCGTGGCTAGTTGTAGGTCATATTAATGTTTTTTCATGTTGTACTTTTCTTTGATTCTTACGTCTTGAACCTCTTCAGATTGAATGAAGAAATCTCCTATTTGATTAGGATAGTGGTGTGGTAGTTGTAAGAGTGTGCGGTCTTCAAAGTGAGTGAGTTGAACTCCTCGTGAAAAGGCACACTTGAACACTACATGTGTGAGTTTCGAAGTGAGTGAGTGAAGATCCTCCTCAAAAACTACACATTAGACTACGGGACTAAAATTCTAAAGGAGTGAGGGAACCCCCTCCTTGGATTCTTCAGTTAGCTCCACCTACGAGAGAGAGGAACCAGATCTCGTTGATAATAGAGGGGTTGAAGCAAGGACCATCACGTAGTCATGAGTGTGTGCTTCACCAAGAAAGAAAGGGACGTGTAGATAAGGTTTTTATTGCCTGACATTGCCAAAGGCAAGCGTGCACTCTAGCCACAATCTTGAAGAGGGGTCGTGAGATACTTGAGTTACCAAAATCATGGCCGCTTGGGCTGCTGGCTTATCCACGCTCTTCGACAGTCCACCTCCAAAGGTGGCCCCTAAAGAGAGAGACGGTCCTTGCACTCGGAGTGTGTGGCGGATCAGAGAATTGCCACACACTCTGAATGCAAGGGTTTTCTCTCCGATCCGCCACACACTACAAAAAGGGATGAACGATCTCGTCCCAATTCCATCACGTCATTGGGATGGGAAGAAGGGCAAGCGCCGAGGTGAGGGCCATGTGACCCATCGAGAGCAAGATCTCAATCATCCCCATGGCTTGCCACCATACACGCTTGAGGTGGAAGGTAGCCATTATTACTTGGTCTTTGAGACAACTGAGGGATGTGAAGAGTCTTACAAGGATCTTGATCAGGAGGCTTTCGAAGAAAATCCTGAGCCTACTTTGGAGCCAACAGTGGAAGATGAACACCCTTTCAACGTGTTGGGTGGTGATGCCAACACCGTGGATCCTACAATGGTAGATGAAGCAGTAGCTGAGGATGAGGTGATAAGTGACGAGGAACATGATGATGATGTAGCTGGAGAAGAGGAAGTCGACACTTCTATAGAGATTGAAGCAAATGACGTCACTGATGATGAGAGCGATGAGTGAAAAGTTGAGGACAATAGACACGAGACGGAAGAAGAGGCACACACTACCATCCACAAACCGGTTGGAAGGCATCGTGTTCATTTTGTGGATGACTCGGACGATGGGGGAGGAGATTCATCTCCAACTCGTGGTATCCGTGTTGAAGGTGCAAGTCAAGAGCTCTACACAACCGGCCCCGTGCATAGAGCTGTTGAATAGCAACATGATGCTTCTAAAATAAACGTGATTGAAAGGAACAACCTCTGGCAGATGGGCCTTGCCGGCTCTCCAAGTATCCATCGCGCTTTCCTCAAAGCAATCCCTCTTCACGAGGGTAAGGAAGATGTGATGAGGTTGAAAGACAACTTGAGCTACAAGGAATAAAACACTGTTATACGCATCATCGGTAAAATGGCACACAACCATGAGAAGATGGTTGTCTTGCTCAGGAAAAATGTCATGTATGCTTGCACGGTGAACCACAAAGTTTTAGAGGAGAACATCAAACTCCATCAAAATCCACAGAGAGCTTGCTGTCGCCTTACATCGTGATGAAGAAGATGTCACCGCCTAAGAGATGCTCAAGGAAGATTTGTACGGAGTGGCACAGATTTAGGAGGCATTAGCGGTTCATGTGGCAGGAGAGGCGGCCAAACACGTTTTTGAGCGCCAAAAACATGTTCAAGCCATAAGTTAACAAGCGAGCTCAGCCGCCATGCAGCGCGACATAATGCAACCTTCCACGAGTGGTAGGCTACCATCATCAAGATTGACAAGCCGCTCCATGTTTGACTCGCTTGACAGATACAATGGCAGGTTGAACATGCACACGTGGCTAAAGGGATTTTAGCTCCAGATGCAGCTGAGAAAGATCTCCTTGGACATATGGGGGCACAAGGAATATTGGTAGTGAATCATGAAGAGTTTGAGCAAATTCTAGAGGTATGGTTTGTAAAAATCCAGGAGGAAAACCTCATATGGAAGGAGTTTGAGGAACTCATGGGAGAGCTGTTCTCTCACCTGATTGACTCGCAAGCAGCAAAGGTCGAGTTGGAAAAGTTCAGGCAGGGGATCTTGACTTTGAACCGATATGTGGATCACTTTTATGAAACAACCCAGCGTGTCCAACCGCGACACATGACAGAGGAGGCAAAGATCACACTGTTCTTGAATGGGTTGGGCAGCCAACAACTGAAGCTCCACTGCATTACATACAAGGACCACAAGTGGTGGATGAGCCTACGACAACGACAAAGTGAATTCTTCAGACGTACAATGAGAACTCGGCCTTGTGGGATACGTCAACTCCAGTGCATACAACACAAAAGGAGGCGCTGAGCTTCTTGGGAATGGTGGAAGAAAATGTCATTTTAATGGACAAATTGGACAACCCAAGAAAGCTCGCTTCCAGGTTCAGAAGCCTCAGGAAAGTGGTGCTTTCACCTTTAGGGAGTGCAATGAACCAGGGCACATAGCATGGAATCGCCCGCATCATTAACAAATGAACTTCCATGGGGGTCATTTGCCCGTCAAGGACAAGGCAACAGGCCTCATGGGCACCTGAACTGACAAAGGATGCCGGGACACCAGCATGGTTGTGCACGTCCTTGTCAGGGCGTTGGTGGTGGAGCGCCTGTGGGTACTCCGGGTGAGCAACACGCTGGAACCCAAGGAGGTAACCGTGCTTTTGGTCGTGCACCTGGAGGGCAGAAGCAGCCAGTATTTGGAGCTGTTCAGAGGATCTGGGTATGCGAGCGATAGCGTGGCCGTGGACGCCCTCAAGTGCCAGATGAGGTTGAGGATTACGAGCAACTTGGTATGGAGCCACGTGGGTTTCAGCAGGATTTTTGCCATCCCCAACAGTAGACAGTGGACGACTGCTCGGGGGACTTGACGGCATGGACAATGCGAGGAAGATTATGTTTGGGGATGAAGATGTGAAGCAATTTGAGTTGTTTTCATCGCAATACTTTTCAACAATCTTTTCATCGTTCAATCAATGTGACTATCTTTTCTCCAATCATTTTGTCCATTAATGTATTCCACAACGGAGAATCTTGACAACCGTTCATGCCTTTTCATATTTACAAAAGAAAACATGGCTCACATCATAAAAAAGGCACATCAAACTCATGAGACATAGTCACAAAGTGCAGTTACGGACGATGTGCCCGTACATGAAACAAGTGTCATGTCACAACTAAAAGACTGGAGGTTGCTTGCAAAACCTACACGTGGTCATCACATGTGGAAAAAGGTAGGTGATATACTGGAGCTACGTCAAAGCTCATATGCCTATCGAGTTTACCACTTGAAGGCAAAGCAGCCAGTGAGCTTGTTCATACAGAAGGCTAATGCAAAATGACCATGCAGTTTTGAGGAATTGTGAATGGAGCAACAGCCCGAATCCTTGGCAATATTGGGGCAGAAGATTCATTTGTGAAAGCTCCATTCTTGAGTGCCATTGGTCTAAACTACACCCCTCGACAAGGAAAGGTGGTGGTGGGCGGTAACCAAAAAATACCAATCATCAGCGATTGTGTGGTATGGCTCTCCCTTGGAAGATTGAGCAGAAAGACTCCCCTTACGATTCTCGACCTGATGGACCCATTTGATGTCATGTTACGAGATCCATGGTTGGTGAGCTATAAGGATAAAATAGAATTTGAGTCAGAAATATTGCAGGTGATGAAAGGACGACACACGGTCACCATCTTGCCAACACCCTAACATAAAAGCCGTGAACTTTACACACTGGCCCCGTTGAGTGCAATACCAGTCAAGCGGAGATTGTGACAAGGATGCCATTGCTTTTAAGCCATGCTAAGAAAGAAAGAAGAAGAGATTGTTTGTGGAATCCCAAACAAGATGAAAACCATCATTTCACATTTTTAAGATGTGTTTCAAGAACCCTCAAATAGACTACCGCCGGTGAGGAATCTGGGTCACACAATCGCACTAGAGCTTGATGGGACACCACCTTTAAGAGGCATGTATCGACTCAGTCCTACTGAGCAAAAAGAGGCTAAAACACAAATCAAAGTGCACCTATGAAAAGGATAGATTGAGCTGGGCTCATGTCCCTTTGGTGTACCAATCCTTTTTGTGAGCAAGAAGGATAGAGGCTTGCAAATGTGTGTGGACTATTGCGCGCTGAACAAGCTTACATTGAAAATTTGTTATCCATTGCCAAAAATCAAGGACCTCTTTGATCAACTCCAAGAAAAAAATTCTTCTCGACACTTGACCTCTCGTAAGGTTATCACCACATCCAAATCACACAGGAAGACGTACCAAAGACTGCCTTTCGTACACACTTGGGACACTATCAGTTTTGTGTGCTATGCTTCGGGTTTAAAGATGCATCAGCAACATTTCAAGCTGTGATAAACAGCATGTTCCGTGATCAGCTGGGGAAGTCCGTGTTGGTGTACTTGGATGACATTCTCATGTTCTCTAAAATAGAAGAAGAGTACAAGAGGCATCTGCAAGAGGTGTTGGATATTCTACGTGAAAGTAGGGTTTTTACATAAATGAGCAAGTGCGAATTTGGGCGGAGAGTGCTTGATTACCTTGGACATGTTATGAGTGGTGAAGACATTTGTCTTGATCTCCAAAAGGAGCAAGCGGTGAAAGAATGGCCCCGCCTTTTGATCACCGGCCAGATCCAATCATTTCTTGGTCTCTCAAACTATTTTAGAAGCTTCATGATGGTCGACCTAGTTGACCTTGGTTAGCCCACTCACAAGACACATGAAATGCATTTGCTTGGCGTTGGACAGACCGATGCGAGACAGCCATCATCAAAGTCAAGGAAGTATTGACCTTAGCACCCGTACTTGTCCTTCCTGACCCCAAGAACCCATGGGAACTCAGATGTGACACATCAATTATCAGTGTTGGAGCTATCCTCATGCAAGATGGTCATCTAGTGGCATATGAGAGCTAAAAACTTTTTGATGCAGAAACACACTTCACCATAGGAGACTGATAAAAAAAGGAAACTCATTTTAGTTGTACACGCCTTCAAGGTGTGGCGATGTTACCTGGAGGGAGCAGAAGGCGAGATCAAGGTGGTCATTGACCATAACCCCTTGACATATTTCCAAACACAACCCAACTTTTCGCGACGTGAGGCACACCGTATTAGCCCGGCCGCATCAATGTGGCATTTCCATTGAGTCAAAATCCCGTGTGTGTGGCGATCATGCTAAGTTGCAAGAAAACCTCGGACCGTATCTTTGTCAAGGTAGCGACTGCAGTGACTCAAAACACAACCTCACTCTGCCCAGCGCTGAGTCCACTAATTCAGGTGAACCCCTTCAAGAACTGAATTTGCACGGGATACAAAATCGACCCATGGTTCCAAGACCCTTGGAACATTGAGCGACATGATTTGGTCAAGGATGAGGGACTTAATTGGCATGGTGAACAAGTGTTGGTCCCAGATGACAACAAGCTTTGCGAGCAGATACTACTCGAGTTCCATAACCCCCAGTAGCCGGACACGTGGGTCCAAAGAAAACAGGATATTCATTGTCACAACATTACTAGTAGCCAGATTGGAGCAATACACTGCGAAGGTATTGTGCGGTTTGTGACCTCTACCTCCAGAACAAAGAAGGTGACAAAGATCAAGGAGGGTTTCTCCAACCATTGGAGCTTCCTAGCGCCCCGTAGGAATATGTGGCCATGGATTTCATCACCGGACTCCCACAAACAAAGAGGGACAATGATGCGATGTTTGTGGTGATCGATTGTGCGACCTGTATGGCACATTTCATGCCCACAATGTCAGGGATGACCGCTGAGGAAATAGAACGGCTCTTCTATGGTGGCGTTGTGAAGTACCATGGCATCCCACTCAAGATCATCTCTGATTGTGATTTTCGGCTTGCAAGTTGTTTTTGGCAAGCACTCAACAAGCGATACGGAACACAAGTAAACATGTCAACGACATTCCATCCATAGAAAGATGGGCAGACTGAAAGCATGAAGTGCACATTGGAACATATGTTGGGAATGTATATCAACCCTTTGATGGAGGATTGGAATGATTTTGTCACCCTAGTAGAGTGTGCTTTCAATAACACCGTGAGGGAGTCAACAGCCTATACCCCATTCTTTCTCAATCATGGTCGACATCCGATGGTACCCGCTTCACTAGTGAAACATAGGGGTGGCGGTGATTAGGTTCCCTCCGCCTAGGCCTTTGTCAAGAAAATGGAAGAGTTGTGGCATGATGCAAAAACACACCTATATGCAGCTCGACAATGTCAAAAGGTCTATGTTGACAAGTCTAGACGTGAGGTTGAATTCTTTGCTGGCTAGCGAGTGCTTCTCAGCACAAAGAACTTACGATTGAAAACACATGGTGTACTTAAAACATTGCCAAAGTGGTTAGTACCTTCCGTGATCATGTATGATGTGGGACCAGTGGCCTCCTATTTGATGCTCCCCTCCGCAATGCGTATCCACAACGTCTTCCACATGAGCCTTCTTGCACCATACATGGCAGATGATTCTCTTCAACCACCCTCGCCAAAAGTTCTTGCCATTGGATTCCAATACGAGGTACAACGTATCCTCCATCACTGAGAGTGTGCACTCCACGCACGAGGGGTCAAGGAGTGCCTTGTGCATTGGACTGGTTGCGCACCTGAGCACAACTCATGGGAGCCAGAGTTTGCGATGCTGAAAGCAGTTGTAACTGAGTACTGGGAGGAACTGGCTGCCCGTTCACGACATCGTGCCCTTGGGGGTACCACCCTGGCACAAACCGCTTCATGAGGATCTGGCAAAACACATTGGCCACCACGTAGTGTTTTAACGGGAACGCCTGGACACATGTCGCGAGGGAGAGGATAGGCCGTCATACCTTGTCAAAGGCTGAGATTTGATATTGTATTTCAAAGTACCACAAGACCTCGAGTAAAAAAAAGAAATGAAATTACATTATTAGAAAAATGTGATGGTCATAAAAACAGTTGTTAGATTCTTTCGCTGTTAGTTTGTTTTCCATGATGTGTAGGTGTTTTTCTCCAAGAAAGATCACAAATGAAGAAGATTTTGTCCCAATGGGAGAGGAATGTAGAGCAAAAACGTTCAGAAGTTTTGTTGATTTTAAGTCAAAACTGTTGGCCAAAATTTGACCATGCCAGCTGGCACGGTCAAACTTGGGAGCCATGTGGCAGTTACAAAAGACAAAATAGGTCTTGAGGTCGCATTCCGACTTCCACAAGAAGAAAGACCCAAAATCACAAATGACATGTCACGATGCATCTTATAGACACCGATGTTTAGAAAGCATCTGAGAGAGTTTTATGAAACCTGTAATACATTGTAGTTATTCCATCGACAGATAGAAACATATAGAAAACAGGCTCTCGTATTAAAGGAAAGAGAGTACGAAATGAAGTGGGTGTCTCAACTGATGAAATTGTGAAATAATCATTAATTCGTTCACAAATGTACATCATAGCTTCAAAAGGGTGGTTTCGCTCATATGTACATCATAGCTTCAAAAGGGTGGTTTCGCTCACCACGACGCGACGTGGTGAGACCTGTGTGACAAACAAGCATTTTTGGCAGAGCAGAGCTCATTCATGATCATTTGCAATGGAAATACTGAGAGCTCCTCCCGTTTGACGCAACGTACTCTACCGACTTTTACAGTTTGGGTCCAATCCCTCTGGTTAGTGTTTTTGCTAGACTAGCCAAAAAACTGATCCTGGCTGCAAATCGTAAGAACATCAATATGTGATTGAGGTTGTTGAGGTTGTTGAGGTTGTTGTAAAACAAAATGTGTAAAACATTGAACATGGGAAATATCTACGTTTTTTACTGTAATTTATGATATTTTTTTAATATGAAGCTCACATCTTTTGCATGGACAACCATTATGATTGGCTAGCATTGCTAGGGAATTCCATTGTAAACCTCCATAGTTGGCCAAACTCGTGGAAATCCTTCCTCATGTGGAAGGAAAATGAAAAATGAAGACAGTTGATCAAGCTGTCCCATGAGATAAAAATGTAGGTTCTTTTTCTCGGTTACTAAGAAACCCTATGCGTGCAACACCCGACTCTTTCTTTACCTTAATTCTGGTTACCACTTAAGTAGGAAGTAAAACCCACCCCTCTTTTCTCCAAGTGCAAGTTGGGTGGGCCGGGATGTCCGAGAAGGACAATACCACCATCTGAGGGGTGAAGACACAACGACGCCATGGGGGTAGACATTCAATCTGAGGATCCATACCCATGCCCCAGGAGCAATGCCGATGCTCTCTGGAAGACCCAGGGTTGTCATGTTACTTCAGGTAAAACCTACCCAGTTAGCCGATTGATCGCAATCAATTGATGGGCGGGTACCCCCTCATAGTAGAAAAATGGGGCATTTGGGTAAGCTGGGGGAGTTGTAGAGTGTCGGCCCGATGGTGTCAGTACAGTNTGCGTGCAACACCCGACTCTTTTTTTACTTTATTTCTGGTTACCACTTGAGTAGGAAGTAAAGCCCACCCCTCTTTCCTCCAAGTGCAACCTGGGTGGGCCGGGATGTCCGAGAAGGACGATACCACCATCTGAGGGGTGAAGACACAACGACGCCATGGGGGTAGACATTCAATCTGAGGATCCATACCCATGCCCCAGGAGCAATGCCGATGCTCTCTGGAAGACCCAGGGTTGTCATGTTACTTCAGGTAAAACCTACTCAGTTAGCTGATTGATCGCAATCAATTGATGGGCGGGTACCCCCTCCTAGTGGAAAAATGGGGCATTTGGGTAAGCTGGGGGAGTTGTAGAGAGTCGGCCCGATGGCGTCAGTACAGTTGATTTGTTGGAGTAAAAAAGTAACATGTGTATTTGGTGTTAGAAACTCAAAAATAAGAGGATGGAAGTTCAAGTAGAGAAGGCGAAGCTGTCGGGGGGGAGGGGGGTGGGAGAGGCTGCTCCTGAACCATCAGCTGCACAATTGCCGAGACAGAAATTGTGGGAAATTCTTCTTTGGGAATAAGGTGCGGCTATGGCATGACGGGGGGGTGGGGGGGGTCAGGGGGGGAGAGGCTTCTCCGGACCCATCAACTGCGACCACGCTGTGGTGTGTAGATGGGTGCAATGGAAAGGGAAGGGATAGGTTTATGAGAGAGAGTACAGAAGGTAATGTGCTGCTGGGACGGATGGAGAGGAGTGATGGGAGGGATGTGAGTGTGTGTATGGGTGAATTCAAATGTGGGAGAGGGAGCAGGTGTGCTATATGCATGGATGAATGTGCTCCCGTGATATGGAAAAGTAAAAGTAAAACAAAAAATGGAGGGGGTAGAAGGGATACGCCAGACAGTAGGAAGGGCATCGTGGCTGGGATGGGTTCGTGTATGAGTGAAAGGTGGTATGTGTGTATGTGTGTGTGTGTGTGTGTGTGTGTGTGTGTGGGTGTGTGTGTGTGTGTGTGTGTGTGTG
>SZWC01006379.1:82716-104536 GCA_023375785.1 Penium margaritaceum | reverse complement strand
GGGGGGGGGGGAGATGGTGCCGTCAGGCTTAGTCAGAGGAGAGGTCAGGATTCTTATGACGTCACTGGGGCAAAAGCCACGTGGCATCCTACTGACAATGATGCCAGTTATCTCAATTTCTTGGCACTCCTCAGGTGTCCTTGCATCGTCAGACGATGTTATCAGGACGGGAGCAGATTGACTCGGAACTATCATACTGAGGGCTCCCAGCTTGCAAAAGAGTTTGGTGCCGGTGATGGAGTCGATAGTCAGGTCCCAGAACTGCATGTGCTTGCCCTGGTTGCTCATGCACAATGATGTGCCTCTCACCCACACATCACAGGCAGCACTAGGTGGGAACCATTTCTTATCAGCAAGGCGCTTCTGTGCTTCCTCCTCAATATGGTAGGCAAGGTCATGAGGATCTCTTGGGGTGGCTAGGAGGACCACTGCTGTGGATATGTCAAAGGGGTTGAATAGGAAAGTAGTCAAAAGAGGGTGAGGTGTTTGTGGAGGGGTTGAAAAGGGATGTAGAAGAGAGAAGGCATCAGAGGAGGGGAGAGGTGGTTGTGGAGCTGAGCGTTTAAGATCGATTTCTCCACACACCATGGGTACTCCCTATGAGGAGGGGGTTAAAGGTCCTCTTGCAAGGCGCACTTCTCTTTCTCCCCCTGCCTTGCTTGTTGAAACATGATTTCTCTAGGAAGGGGGTCTCCCATTTTGGATGTTGCACGCGAGTGGTGGAGACGGATTAGGGCGGTTGAAAGCGCGAGCCACGGCACCACCTGGAAGCTGCGGTGGAGAAAATTGCAATTGGGGGGCATTCTAGCAAAGTTAAGGTGGGATGAGGTGGTGGGTAGGGAAGGTGGAGACATGTCAGCGCTCCGCCACTGCGCCACTGCCATGGGAGGGTGGTGAGGTGGCACGGACGAGGGCAAGGAGGGTGGGTTGGGTCGGGTTTGCGAGGGCAAAAGGGGCCGGCTACAGTGTGAGAACGACCCACGTTGTTTTGGATGCAGTCTTCCGCCCGCCGCTGTGCCGCTGCTGTGGGAGGGTGGTGAGGTGGCACGGATAAGGGCAGGGGGGGTGGGCTGGGTTGGGTTTTTTATGCAAACTGGGGCAGCCTTCAGGGAGGTGATCAGGCCCACCAAGAGCCGCCTAGGCAGGACCAACTGTTTGTGAGAGGGAGTTGCAGGTTGCGCAGACAGAGATTATGGAAGCAAATTTAGTTTTTGCAGAGAATGCAAATGTCTGAATAGACTCTTGATTGAGGAAGTAAATTGTCACAGCTTTCTAACAAACCCTTATATGCCTCATTTAACCAAGGGAGTACTGAGATACACTCTATCAAAGTTGACCCTCTAGCATACTCTCCTATCTTAACAGGATGAGCAGCAGACACATTGTCATGCTTGAGAATTATGTCTCCTATGGCCTGTACGACCAATAATCATGGATTGGTCCTTCCTTGAATTCTCTCGGAAGCCCTCCAGCCGTCTTTTCTCCTCAAAGGCCACTCTCGGCCGTCCTGGGTAATAGTTCTGCTACCTTTTGTGCTGAAAGTGCTCAGGTCCTCACTTGAACCCGATCTATGATCTCCTAACTTCTGAAATCCATATCCTACTCAAACGGACTCCAAATTGAGTTCCGTAAAGTGTGTTGTAATCTGTAAAACATCCTCCATGCAAATGTCATGCCAAATGATTTTTATCGAGCAACCTGTTTTGGTCACTTTCTGACACCCTCATTTCCATCATTTTTCAACTTTGCGAGAAGAAAAATCACGTAAGTACGCACTGTCCCATCAGCTGCTGAAAGTGGTGCGATGCCAGCAGCTTGGTCAAGAAGTCTTCCAACATCATGCTTGAAGGGCAGAACTTGATCTGCACCACCTGCTTTGCTACAAGCTCGTGGATGAAGGGGTACCCTAGGTCGATGTGCTTGGTCCGGGTGTTAAACTCTGTGTTCTTGGTTGAGTAACGACGCTCATGTTGTCACAGTAGATTGTAGTCACTGTGTTCTGGTGCTTTCCAAGGCTTTCCAGCAACTCACGCAACCACACAACTTCCTTTGCTGCCTCACTCAGGGCAATGTACTCTGCTTTGGTGGAGGAGAGGACGACACACTCTTGTTCCGTGCTCCTCTTGCTGATTGCACCTCCCCCAAGCACAAACACGAACCCACTGGTCAACTTCCTTGTGTCCAGGTCATCTCCCCAAGCTGTTACGTTGTAGCCAATGAGGATGGAAGTGTTGTTGTTGTTGAAGGTCAGGCAAAGACTGTTGCTTCTGTCAAGGTAGCACAACACGCGCTTGACCGCATCCAAATGCGTCATGACCCGATTCATGAAAAAATTGCTAAGCACTCCCACTGCGTGGCTGATGTCGAGGCGTGTGTGGAATGCTGCATTCATGAGGCTCCCAACTGCTGCTTTGTAGGACACTGTTTCCATGCGGCTGCTCTCTTGCATGCCGTGGGGAGTCTGCGTCATATTCACTTTTGCTCCCACTTCCAGTGGTGTTGCGGCCTTGTGCACTCCTGCCATGTTGAAGCGCTTGACTATGCCGCTCAAGTATGTGCTCTGCGCCAACTCCAAAATCTGCTGCTGCCAGTCGCGCTTGACCTGAAGGCCAAGGTAGTAGCTTGACCTCAGCTCTCCCATATCTTTCATGTGGAACTTGGCAGCAAGGGACTGCTTCACATTTTCCAAAAGAGACTTGGATTCAGATGCAATGAGCAAATCATCAACATAGATCAAGATGATGACCTGGCTTGCCTCCTGCATGTGCCCATAGATTGCATGATCAGCTTCACTATGCACAAAACCAAGGCCAGCCAGCTACGCATCCATCTTGTGGTACCATGCTCACGGTGCTTGCTTCAGGCCATAGAGGGCCTTCACAAGCTTGCACACCAAATCCTCCTTCCCTTCCACCGCATACCCCTCCGGCTGCTCCATGTACACATCCTCTTCAAGGTCACCATTCACAAATGCACACGTCACATCCATTTGGTGCACCTCCTAGTCCATAGCAACAGTAAGAGGAAGGATTTCTTGGATGGATGGGAACTTTGCGACAGGTGCAAATGTCTCATTGTAATCCACACCCTCAGTCTGGGCATTTCCCCTTTGCATCCAGCGTGCTTTGTACTTGAGCACCTTACCATCTGGACCACGCTTGCACTTGAAGATCCACCGGCACCCTATCACCCGGCTGCCATGTGGAACTTCTTCAAGGGTCTAGTTGTTGTTCTTCATGAGCACACCATACTCCTTGTCTACTATAGCATGCCAATCTGCCGCCTTGGCGGAGTGCATGGCTTCGGTGAAGGTGGCTGGGTCATTGGTGACGGTGAGGAAGAGGAGCTCGAGGTCAGCTGACTACGTTGGTGGTGGAATGTTGCACAGGTTCAGCCACTCCCCTTGTTGCATCTGCTTCTTTTTGAGCCTCGTGAACCATCGTAGCTGCTCCCCAATGTCCTTCACACCTTTGTTGATGCGTGCGGACTGTTGTGGAACCTACTGTATGTTTCTTTGCTGCTCCTCCTCATCAGATTTGGTTGTTTGCTCCTCCTTCTTTTTAGCTCCCTCCACCTCCAGTTTCACTTGCCGGGAGCGAGTGAAACTGCAGAGATAGGGCTCCAAGTCGAGCCCTTCACTTCATCTTGAAAGACCACGTCACGGCTGGAGATGATCTTGCATGCAGCAAGGTTGTAGAGGCGGTATCCCGTGGCGTCGTAGCCAAGGAAAGTGGCCTTCAACGACTTTACGTCCAGCTTGTTGTGGCTTCCGGGGGGAATGTGTATAAATACACCACATCCAAAGACTTTGACGTGCGTCACTGTTGGCTTGCGTCCCATCCATGCCTCCTCCTGTGTCATCTGCGACATGATGTGCGTGGGACTCCGGTTTTTCAGGTACACGGTAGTGTTGACCACTTCCATCCAAAAGGTTGGCGATAGCTTCGCGTCGTGGAGCATGCTACAAACACGCTCCATGAGTGTGTGATTCGCACATTCAGCCACGCCGCTCAGCTGCAGTGTTCCAATTGGAGTGACCTTGTGCCTGATACCGTGATGCATGAGGAAGGTGCGAAAGTCGTTGGAGAGGTACTCTCCTCCACCATTGGTGCAAAGCACCTTCAACCACTTGCCACTCTCAATCTGTGCAGCTGCATCAGTTTTGACGTTGGCTCAGATTCAGCTGCGTCTTCAAACATTTCAATGCGTGATGGTTGGTGCGTACAATGCATTGGCGACACTCCAGGTAGTAGCCACGTCTTGAACGCGTGCACAATCGCCAGCATCTCTTTTTCATGGACCGCGCAATTGAGTTCCGGACCTCGCAGTTTTGGAGACATGTAGGCGACTGGTTGTTGGCCGTTGTTGTGGTCTTGCACAAGAATTGTGCCAATGGCTTGGTCTGATGCATCCGTAGCCATGACGTAGTCAACCGTTGGATCAGCTAATCGAAGGCCTAGCGCCAAGGTCAGAGCGTTCCCCAAAGGAGTTTACGCTTCTTGTTTGCTGTCCCCCCACTGCCACTCGTTTTCTTTTCGAGTGAGGTGGGAAAGAGGCGCTGACACTCGGGCGTAGTCCCGTACGAATTGCAGGTAGTACTTGGAGAATCCGAGAAAAACCTGAATTTATTCAACGTTGGTCGGCGTCGGCCAATCAGCGACTGCTACCACTTTTCCCAGAAACATGGTGATCCGTCCTCCGTTGACGACGTAACCCAAAAACTTGATCAAACAAAGTCCATTGTTGCATTTTGAGAGTTTTCCAAAAAACGTCTCTCTTTGCAGAACTTCGAGGACTTTTAGGAGATGTCCATCGTGCTTCTACGGGGTGCGGCTGTACACCACAATGTCGGTGAGGTACACCACCACAAAATCATTGAGGTACTACCAAAAAACATTGTTCATTACCGCCATGAACATTATTGGGGCATTTGTGAGTCCAAACGGTATAAGCGTGAACTTGAAGTGTCCGTAGCGGGTGCGGAACACTTTCTTCTTGATGTCGGTGGTTGCCACGCCTATCTTGTGATATCCACTGCGTAAGTCGATTTTGCTAAAAATTCGGGCTCCTTTGAGTTGTTCAAAAAGTTCATCTGCTTGTGGGAGAGGGTACCGGTTCTTGATGGTAGCGTCGTTCAAAGCCTGGTAATCCACTCACATCCGCATCTCACCAGTTTTCTTTGTCACTAATGGTACTTGTGCGGCGTATGGTGATGTGGACGGGTGGATGAACCCCTAACTGAGCATCTCATCGCGCCAATTTTTCAGCTCGGTCAACTCGTAATTGCTCATCGGATAGGCCTCTTGGATGGTAGGTCTGCTACCCGGCTTCAGTTTGATGCGATTGTTGATGTCTTGCTGAGGAGGTAAAGTTTTTTGGAGTTCGTCGGAGAAGACGTTTGCAAACTCCTTCATGAGGGATGCGAACTCTTCGGGTACCATCACGAATTTCTTCGAGGCCAATGAGGCTCATTAGGCCGGTGATGAATCAGCTGGTGCCACTTTCGCTTCTCCCACTGGCTCAAGATGTATGAGCCACGTGCAAGCTCCTCGTCATAGACATTGCTTGGCCACGTTGAGCGCTATCGGCTGAACTGGTTGTCGCGTTTAGGCTTCCTTGGCTTCCTCTACTACTTCCACCGCTGCTGCTTTTGCTGTCGGCTTCCATCTCACATGTGAAAGTTGTTGTTTGGCACCATCAATCTCCACGTAGATGGCACAGCTGTTCCAATCAAACTACAGATTGCGACAATATAGGAAATCTTTTCCGAGAATGATTTTGTGACCGCTCATTGAACAAGACCTCCAGACCATTACATCCTAAAGATATCCCACTTATAGTCCTAGTGGTTCTCGGAGTCTCCTTATCTGTTGTCTCCTGTTGACGATTTTTCCTTCAAACATCCCTGGTTCGGTCTGCAAACCCAGCTTGCATACCATGTCGTTGCTTACAAAGCTCTGTGAAGCTCCTCGATCTTGTAGCGCCTGTATCGTTCTACGACTTTTGCATCCTTGAGGTTGGAATTTTAGCAGTATTTTTGGTTGGTCCTCCACGTACCCCTAGTCAAACTTTGCAATCTCAGAAGCCCTCTGCGACGAAGTGGGCCGTTCAGATGGGTAATCATTCGGCGTATATCGCTCCTCACAGACAAGAGTTGCGTCTTTTACTACTGCCCTTTGCCGTTTCCCTACTCTTTTTTTTGCAACTTCCCCCCCTTTTTGGCCTGCTACTTGCTTCGGCAGTTACGAGCAATGTGCTTGACTTTTCCGCACTTATTGCAGGTTGGTGTGTCTCTCTGGTCGACGACGTCCACTTCCATCGAAGTCGAGGAGTGTACCAAATCGTTTTTCCAATTCCACGATAACTGTGGCAAGGAGGTTGCCAGTTGTAGGATTCCTGGATCCGAGCCCTGTAGTTGGCATTATAGATCCTTTTTGCTGCTACGATCATGCGCAATAAGTCATTTTGGATGCCAAAAACAGAGATTGCTCGCCGGACAGCTCGCTTGAAGCCGTTGTTGTAGTGAAAACAGAGTTTGTTGGAGGCGATGTCTGCTCCGGTGATAATCTTGCGGTATCTCCGTGTATACTCTGCCACACTGGACTGTTGTTATAGACGTTGGAGCTTGTACCGTGCATTAGATTTTTCATTCAGTCATCCAAAGCATGCGAGCATTGCACGTGAAAACTCATTCTAGTCGGTTGTGTTGGTTTTTGTGGCCTCCACCCGTCAGGACCGATGCCAATTAATTACCCATATACCCCATGTTGGTGGTATAGGATTGAGGAAAGCGTGACGACACAACAGGCTTTCGGAGTGTACGGAGATCTCTCCAGCAACCACGACAGCGCCGGCAAGACGCGGTCAATGCGTTCTGATAGCCCTGTGGGCTTGTCGAGAGCCGGGAGAGTTTTCTTGGTGGGTTGAGAATCACGCACCCGGTGGACTGTACCGGTGCGACGAGGAGACCCGATGGTTGTAGTACAGGTTCTCATGTTGGAAAAGCCGTTTGTGATGTCTGAACATTGATTTTGAGTGTTTCTAGCACTACTTGTATTTTCTTGGTGGTTGAGACCCGGGCACTCGGAGAGCTGTTCCGGTGCCTTGAGGAGACCACCTTTGTTGGTCTTATGGTGTATGCAGTGTGTTTTCCCTCGTAAATCATTTGCATTCAGCGGGAGTGACGGGGCCCGGTGAGGCTAGCTGTCGGTGCCCCTACATAAGCTCGCTAGGGGCTCATTTGTGTTTTCTCTTTGTTCTTTCATATCATGAGTTCCAGACTTGGCCAAGTTTTTGCCATTTCGCACTCCACTCACACTCCGACGCCTGGATGCCCTAACTAATTTCCAACTTGGTGTTAGAGCATAGGGGGGCGTGTGAGCGGCAAAAGTAGGAGAAGCAGCAGCAGTGGGCCAAACGAAGACAGAATGTGCCACGTGGCGCCACGCTGGCAGCAGCGTGAGGGAGCGCGAAGTGACTGCACATGAACGCCACAGAGGTGGTGAGCAGCGCACAACAGCATTAGGGGCTGGGGCAATAACAGCAATAGAAGCAGGAGACGCATTGGCTGTGATGATTGCAAGGCAAACCCAACACAACTTCCCCGGTAGCATTTTGTTGAGTATGGGCTACGCTAGGGTTGGGTTGGTGCCGGCGGCCATAGGAAAGAAGCAAAAGAAGTACAAGTCCTCAGCAGTGACGAGTAGTTGAAGATTTGGGTGAGTCTTGCTAGTTGAGACTCACTCGGCTGGCCGGCAAGCAAGGCTCGCCGGCGCACAAGCAAGGAGCGAGGGTGAATTGCCCTCGTGCTCCGCAAAAGGGCCGGCTGGCCCGTGCCTTGTCCTGCAAACACAAACACAAAGCAGGTGTGTGACTCTCACGAGGACTAATCTAGGTTCAATTCACAAGTTGCAAGGTTAACCTAGGAAGCTACGAGGGAAAAATATAGGTCCGCTAAGTCCAAGTGATGGGAGGACTCCAGCGAGTAAGCCAGCTGCTGAGGGATGGAGAGGAGCGATTCCAACAGGATGGAGGCGACCATGCATGCGGGGCAGACGGGTCACCGTATGTCATGGTGCGTTGCCTCCACTCCCTGAGTCAGCATGCCCTACGTACTCACGACCACCCACGAAGAGAAACATGTACAATTAGAGATTAACACGCACCCTTGGAAGGGTGTGCGGCGGGCATGCAGCCCAGATGTTGGAGTTGAAGCAGAAGTGAAGGAGATGGAAGAGCTTTGGTAAGAAAGCTAGCCAGCTGAGCCTGAACACTGATGGCACGCACTTCTACTGTCCCTGCCTCCACTGCCTCACGGATGAAGTGGTGGTTGACACTTATATGCTTTGTGCGTGGATGCAACACACCATCATTCCCTGCAATGTGGCGGGCTGATGAGCTGTCGCTATGCACAGGCACAGCGGATGTTTGCACGCCCAGTTCCTCAAGCAAACATACAAGCCAGATCCCTTCACAAGCTGCCTCACTTAGCGCCATGTATTCTGCCTCAGCCACGCTGCGTGCCACACATGATTTTTTTGCACTGCACCATGACACAGCAGTCCCCCACACACGGAACACATATCCACCCTGGCTACGTGTTGCACAATCACGGGCATAGTCAGTGTCACAGTACCCATGGAGAGATGGGGTAGTAGTTGGGGCAAACACTAGACCAAGGGCAGCTGTGTCTAACACATAACGCAGTAGTTTCAGCAGAGATTTTTGGTGCGTGCTGCGAGGTTGCTGGTTAAACTTTGCGAGTACATTAACGCCATAGGTGATGTCCACGCGTGTCGTGGAGGCTAGATATGAGAGACTGCCAGTGATCTGTCTGTACGGTGTGGGATCTGTATCTGGACCGTAGTAAGTGGTGCGTGCATCCTGTAGGTGTGCATAGATGTCAGGACTCATGGGTGTGTGCTTTTGTGGGAGGTGTTGTACCAAGTGCTGGAAGCGTTCATTGAGATGTGCAAGAAAACGACCTTGATGAAGGGTCAAGGTTCGTGCTGTGCGGTCATGCGTGATGGTCATGCCTAGAAAATTCTGTGCCTCACCCAGGTCTGTCATTTTGTAGTGTGCATTAAGTATTGCTTTGGCTTGCTCAACGAGCATGAGGGAGGGAGACAAGATTAGGAGCTCATCCACATACACTAGTAATGCAACAGGCACACCATTACCCCAGCGCAGGAACGGTAATGGATCACATATGACTTGTGTAAACCCACCACTCTCTAGAGTGCGGCGGATCTCTTGGTTCCAACACCTAGGTGCCTGTTTTAAGCCGTACAGGGCCTTCAGCAGCAACCACACCCTGTATGTTCCGTCCTCAAAACGCTCTAGCTGTTTCACATACACTTCTTCTTCCAGTGGTCCATTCAAGAAAGCGTTTTTGACATCCATCTGATGAATTTCCCAGTCTTCACGTGCAGCCACTGCCAAGAGGGCTCGGCTGGTTCCATACTTGCCCACAGGTGCATAAGTGTCTGTGAATTCCTGTCTAGGAATTCGATGGAAGCCTTTAGCCACGAGCCGGGATTTCTACTTTTCAATCAGTCCCTTGAGGTTCCTTTTCAGTTTAACTACCCACTTGAAATCTATTGCCTTGCGGCCAGGTGGCAGGGGGACCAGCTCAAACACCTCGTGTTCTAGCAGTGCATTCAGTTCAGTTGCAGTTATTATTTCCCATTCGGCAGCGTCCAAACACCCCCTTGCCTCAGTCAGAGTCTGTGGTTCAGTTACACTCTGGTCCATGAATGAGGTACCAATTGTGTGATAGAATTTCTCGTAGTCAACTCTAGGGAGAGCGCGTAGGGACCGTCACACTAGTTCAGGGGATGGTATTCTTTCGCTTTCACTCTCATCAGGTGGGGTCATAGGCCTAAGGCCTTGAGGTGCCTGAGTGGCACTTGAATCTGTGCCTGCTAGGTCTGTAGAAGAAAGCAGATCCCTTGGCACAGGGGTGGCTGTCTTGCCATCTGGTGTTGTTCGTGCTGTCTGACCAACAGTTTGTGGCGGGAGTGGCATGAAGACAGGCACACTCACATACTCTGGGTAGTGGTCTTGCGTGGGCAGAGACGGAGCATGGCGCAGTGTGCGGAATGCCTTGTAGGGCATGTGTTCCAAAAAGGACGTATCACGGCTTTCAACAAAGCAGTGATTTATGGATTTCCAGAACCACCATGCCTTGGAGGCGTGGGACACCCCCACAAAGACGCACCAACGAGCACGTGGACTCAGTTTGTTCTCACATTGTGGTGGCGCAAACCAGACACATGCCATCGTGCCCCACACCCTGGTCGGCCTCAGATCAGCCTTATCTTTGAACCATTGTTCCGACGGTGTGACTGTTTTGGGCAGTGGACCTTGAGGAATACGGTTCCACACCCACGTGATGCATTTCACTGCCTCCTCCCAAAACCCAAATGACAGACCAGATTCGGTCAATAGTGTACGCAGAGCATCACCTAGGGTTCTGTGCCATCGCTCCGCCATACCATTTTGTTGTGGAGTATAGGGGGCCGTGGTCTGGTGTTCAACTCCCCTAGCATTTAGTTTGGCTGTCAGTGTACTAAGAAATTCCCCTCCCCTATCAGTCCGCACTTTAAGGAGTGAGCAGCCTGTCTGTCTTTCAGCAAGAGAAAAACATTCAACAAATGCACTCTGAGCATCAGCCTTTGTTTTGAGCAGGAAGGCCCAAAAAAACGACTACAGTCATAAGTGAGAGTCAAAACATACAATGATGCATACTGGACTGAGGGCACTGGCATTGGTCTTGTAAGATCTGCATGTACCAGTGCAAGGGGCCTCTTTGTCTCACTGTCTGATATTGGAAAGGCTTGTCTATGAGCTTTTCCTTTGTGGTAGTCTAGGCATGTGTCAGCTTTGAGACCGTGTGGGCAAACATCAGGATGAAGACCGTGGTCTGGGGTTTCAACAGTTCAGCAACTGCTTCTGTATTCAGATGTGCAAGATGGCAATGGATGAGATCTGTGTGTGTTGCATCTGTGCCTGTGATGACATGTGCTTGGGGTCGGTTCACTTGAGAGTGGACGTAGGGAAACAGGGTGAGTTTGTACAGCATGTCTGTATGCAACGGTCCATCGACTACCAGGTCACTAGACACATCATATAGCATACAGCACTGACTCTGTGTTAGTGCCGTCACATTTTCCTGTTGGTCTAGTTGCCCCCCGGACAGCAGATTGACTTTTATCTTTGGCACATACAAGACACTCGTGAGCCACAGTACCTCACCCGGTGCCCGGAGAGCAATCGTCCCCATGCCCTCAACAGGTAGCACTTCCCCTGACCCGGTCTTCATACCCCCGACATCAGGCCTGGCATGCAATTCAACAAACAATTGACGATGTGGGGATATGTGATGTGATGCGGGAGTCTCGAACAACCACTCATGAATGGAAAGTGAGAGCGAGGTGGTGATGTGCGTGTGCCCCAACTTCTGACCTGGTGGCTGTAAAATGGACGTCGGCTCAGGGGGGTGTAGCTCCATGGGTGCACTCCACCCTGGTCCTGGAGGTAACACTAGGGGCTGTTGTGGCTCAGTCGTCTTGACCTACACCCTCTGCGTCCATGAGATAGGTGTGGGTGCGCTGATGTACGGGGGCAAGTAGAACGATCACTGGTACATGGGTGGAGATGGAGTCGGCGCTGGTGGGTACATCATTGGATGCAACTGCAGTGGTCAAAAGGTGGCAGCCCCAAAGGGCGCCAACACTCGAGGTCCTCCCACTTGCTGTGTCGTTCATGGTGGTGAGTGGAAGTGCTGACCAGGATGAGGGGGCGGCGCAAGTGGCTGTCCCACTGTTGGGCGTGTCTGCTGCGTGGATGGTGTCATGATCCGCTGGAGGGTCGGACAAGCGCGCCAGTAGTGGCCCGGTTGCTTACAGTAGTTGCAGGTGCGGCTCCCCGCTCCTTGACCGCGTCCACGTCCGTTGCCCCTTTGTCCACCTCGTCCTCCTCCACGGCCATGGCCACCCCTGCCTCCTCTACCCGGGTGATGGTCTGAAGGTGGAGGAGTGACTCCTCCCTGGTACACGAGAGCTCTTGCTGCTGCACCCTCATCTTTGTGTGCCTCGCCTTTCAGGATATTTTCATAGTTCCGTAGCTCCTTGAACACCTCCGCCAAGTCCGTGTTCTCGATGTTGGTGACTTTTAACTTCTGAAGCAGGCCACGCCGAAAGTCCTTGTATGGATCTCCAAGATGAAAGAGGACCGGGTCTAGCAACTCAAGGATGGTGCAGGAGGCTCCAAGGCCGAGGATGCGCCAGCGAAGCTCCATGGCGGCATCCCAGTACTCGGCAACTGGTACACCAGGCTTGGGGCGAAGGTTGCGGAGCTACTCGCGCAAGGAGATGACGAGAGCCATTCCTTGCTCTTCTTTTCACGTGGCAAGGTGGTGCCACGTGTTGTGGGGTCTAGGATCTACGCTCCGAGGGTTATACAAATCCTCGCCTAAAGCCCCTAAATGAAATTGGCGTACCGAGTACTGCTGATCCTCAGGGAGGGCAAGGACCAGAGCATTGAAGGCTCTCAAGAGCACCCGTGCATCGGTGTTGTCAGGCAGCGGAGCAAGGTAATAGTCCTCGTGGCCGTGCTCCGTCACCCAAGAGAGAAAAACAACCTTCCACGATAGAAAATCACGCGCGCCAAGCAGTGGCGGCATTTAGTCCTTGTGGGACAAAACCTTACTCATGTCGTCCCATGTCATCGTCGTGGAGGTGGCGCCGGCGGCGACGCCGATGCCAGCACCGGCGGCGACGCCGGCGCCAGCACCGACAGCAGCACCGGCACCGGTGACCACACCGGCGTTAGCGCCGGCCCCATCCGGCCCAGATCCTGCTGCGCTCATGGTGCCTAGTAGACAAGGGGAAGGCTAGGAAGTTGTTTGGAGCACAGCTACCAGCTCGCAGCTGCCAAAGAAAATTTTGGCAGAAATTCGCCGGGCCCACTTTGGGCCGGGATTTCTGCCGTGAGCCCTAAGCTCAAAAAGATCCGCCAATCTTCGTCTCTAGTAGCTTGCTGAACCCCCTCAACCCTGCAGTACACTGTCTCAGGCCAGGAGACCCCACTGTCACCCTCTATGGGTGGTGACGGTCCTTGGGCTCCCTTGTCTTGGCCCTCGTGTCCCAACTTACGTCGCTCCCCTCTCTTTTGTTGCCTCCAACCTCAGGGCCGGCCTAGGGGAGGTCTTTTGACGCGCTTAGAGGCGTTCGCGGCCTTCTATCGTGGCAGTCGCGCGGATCTAGTGGCATGCGCTACTCGGCCGCCCACATTTTTGCTCGTCACCGGCTTGCCTCGTCCCCGTCCATCGTCTAACATGGCTCTGATACCATGAGAATTGCAGGGCGAACCCAACGCAACTTCCCTAGCAGCATTTTGTTGAGTATGGGCTACACTACGGTTGGGTTAGCACTGGTGGCCATAGGAAAGAAGCATAAAAAGTACAAGTCCTTAGCAGTGACGAGTAGTTGTAGAATCGGGTGAGTCTCGCTAGTCGAGACTCACCTAGCTGGCTGGCAAGCAAGGCTCGTCAGCGCACAAGCAAGAAGCGAGGGCAAATTGCCCTCATGCTCGGCAAAGGGCCGGCTAGCCCACGCCCTAACCTGCAACCACAAACACAAAGCAAGTGTGTGAATCTCGCAAGGAGTAATCTAGGTTCAAGTCACATGTTGTAAGGTTAACCTAGGAAGCTACGAGGGACGTATATAGGTCCGCTAAGTCCAAGTGATGGGAGGACTCCAGCGAGTACGCCAGCTCCTGAGGGATGGAAAGGGGAAATGCCAATAGGATGGAGGTGACCACGCGTGCGGGACGGATGATTCATGGGCCGTCACGGTGCGTAGCCTCCACTCCCTGAGTCCGCATGCCCTACGTACTCACGACCACCCGGGAAGAGAAATATGTACAATGAGAGATTAACAGGCTGCAACTACGGTGCCGCGCAGCAGGAGCAGTGGCAGTAGAGCAGCCACTCTCAGTAACAGCAGCAACAGCAACAACAGTAGCGGTAGCGGCGGGCAATAGCATTCGCAGCAGCTCCGCCTTTCGCAACAACAACAGTAGTGGAAGCTATTGTACCGCCCAGAAGCAACAACAACGGTAGGAATAGCAGCAGTGACAGCAACAATAACACATAGCAGTAGCAGCAGTAGTCGCTACAATAGTAGCGGTAGCAGCATTAGCGTGCAATAGTGGCAATAGTAGTAGTGATTGCAGCAGTAGCAGCACACAATAGCAGCAACGGTGGCAATAGTAGTAATGCCTGTAGCTATAGCAGCAGCAGCTACAGTAGCAAGCAGCGGCAGTAGTAGTAAGCACCAGCGGCGGCAGTAGCAAGCAGTAGTAGCAGCTGCTGCAAAGAGTAGCAGCAGCAGCAGCAGCAACAACAACGGAAGTATCAGAAGCAACCGTAGTAGCTGCACCCACCGCTGCAGCTACTGGTGTTGAAGGGTTTTGCAGCCCTCCTGTAAGGGTCCCCCTCGGAAGGGCTTCGTTGAGCCCCCACGGAGGGGCACCCTTGGAAGGGGCCTGATGGCCCCGTCGAGCCCCCCCCCCCCCCCTCTTAAGGGGCCCCTCGGAGGGGCCCGTGAGCCCCCTCGGCCCTGTCGACCCCGTCGGCCGACCAACGGAGTGGGCCGACGGCAAGAGAGGGGCTAGAGATCCCCCCCTCCATTTGCTCCCCCCACCCACCTTCCACGCTCGCACCAATCTGGTGGAGATTACGATGCATGAGCAAGCGAGCAAGCGAGCGTGCGCAAGAGGGAGGGTTAGTCGGACACCCCCCTCCCTCCTCTATTTTCTCTATTGTCCTTAATTAGGGGCAGTCAAGAATAGGTGGGACGAAAAGAAAAAAACGAGAGTTGAGGTAAAAAAAGGGGAGGGGGGTTGAGGGTAAGAAGAGGAGAAAGGACAAAAGGGGGGATGAGGGTAAGAGAAAACAAAAAGAAAGCACAGAGGAAAGCAAAATCGTTCAACTACTACTGTTGTAGTAGTAGCAGCTTTCGTAGCAGTAAGAGCGTTGGCTGGCGGAGTTGCAATGACTATATAGTGAGGTGTAGTTGCATCAGCATTTGCAGTCTCGCCTTCTTAGCCAGCTGCTGACTGTCGACAGCGGCGACTTCTTTTTCCAGATACGTTGTGCACCGGTGTCTCTATGGGGTCTGTGGATTGGTCCCCGCATTTCAATCCATAGGATTGACAGCTTATTCGGGTTTGTTCATCTCTGAGGACTTGGTCTTCTACCGCTTGGAACACTGACACACCTGCAGCTGCCACACCTTCTGTTCTTGGAGCATTCTCCTTTAGTGAAAGCAGTACTACTAGTTGCAACTGGTTAGACTCCCTTTTCTGGGCATGCTGTGGTCGTCTAACTTGTCCTGTCTGACTACACTTGCTAACCCCGACGCCGTGACCTACAGGGGCGACAGTGTATTTCAGTGTCATCCTCTCCCATGGCTTGGCGTTTACCACCGGGAGTAGGTGCCCTCGGCACCTATCCATCATCTGGCGTACGAGATGAGTTCGCAAACATCTGAGCAGGTGCCCTGCGTGTTCGCCTCCTACTACTGTGGTGAAGTTATGGTTGGTGTCGCTACTGGACGTGCCCTTGCGGCTTGCATCCACCTTGGCTTTTGCCTTCTCCGAGCATGCATCCTCCATAGCATGCAGATCTACCAGTGTTGGTAGATCCCATAGCTGGACCTGTGGCGAGGATGTTTGCGGAGATCCACGACCTGAGGCAGATGGTGCAATGACTTTGTGACCTTGTCGTCACCAAGTGTGCTTCTGCAACTAGTTCGTCGACGACCTCCTTGATCTCATCTCCTTCATCCTCTCCTCATTTCTCATCCAATGGTTTCCCTTCAGCTGCACCTGCCGGCCACTCCCTGGCTGCCACCATTCTCTTGATCCTCCACTCCCCTGATAGCATGACGCCACCTCGAGATGACATGTCTTTATGTAGTTGTTCCGATTGTGTGTCCCCGTGGCGTCAGCATTAGCGCTCAGCACGCCGTGCTTGTCCCGGTCTTCATCCATCATTTAACTCCTCAGCTTTTTTTACTGTACTTTACAAGGGGGAGTGTGGTCACCGTACATTGCCTGCTGCAACTATACTGATAGGATCCGCACTTGTGCCGTGCCGTGGTGCCCGTGCGTCAGCTCAGGCACATTCAGATGATATGGTGAAAGCACATGAAATACAGTATGATCTTGACATGGCGTTTATGGTGGAGACTTGCGTGTCATTGAGCTAGACTTCCAGGTCCACGCATGATCACTATCTTCCGCAGCAGCAGGTTACATCAAGAGGAGCGCAGGCCCGGCGTCCCTGGGCGGTGCCACTTGAGGCTCCGACCAGTGGCGGCCCGGCAGTGGCATAAGAGTCTCGTACGGATCGGGATGCGTCTACCGGAGTTTTGGGGTAGTGTGTGCAGCTAGCTCACACCAATCTGGTGGAGATTACGATGCATGAGCTATGCATGTCATCGAGGTTGACATCCACGCTAGGGTAGGAGCCGGACGTTCAAGAGTAGGTTGTATGAAGAGGAGTGCAGGTCCCGCGTGCCTGGGCGGTGCCACTCGCAACTCCGACTGGTAGCGGCCCGGTGGTGGCATAGGAGTCCCGTGCAAATTGGGATGCACCTTACGAGCTTCTGAGGGTGTTAGTGCACGAGGCTCATACGAGCCGCACAGTGGTCACAGTGCATGAGCACAGTCGGCCAGCTGGTCTTTTAGAGGTTGAGGCATTCTTGAGAGTAGGAGTTCTGATGGATGTCAGTGGGACATGTGCTTCAGTAGACACGATGGGCTCTATCTTGTCTTTGGCGCTACTTGAGAACCAGCTTCAGCATCAGGGGTCACCCATGTTCCCAGAGTCTACGGGTTCCCGTACACATGGCGGAGCAGTGACACACATGACGGAGTCGGATGATGGTCCTCACTCCATTATCAAGCGGGTGATAGCGACAAGTCTTCCCGGTGAGACGATGCGTGAGCACTAGCTATGCTTGATCATCGCCTTGATGGGCATTGTTGAGCCGGAGTCCTATACAGCCGTGTCCACTATGCAAGCACTTGAGGACAGTGGAGTATATCCGACCATGCGGATGGAGTCAACTTGTTAGGAGGAGCTCAGTTGTGCCCTCGCGTGTTTATCTCTTGGTGACCCTACTAATCACACCGACGTTGAGAGTGGTAGTACATGCACGGATGACATTTCCATGTACTCGGCGGACTCCAACAACTATGCCTTCCCCTTCTCCCTTGGCACGCGATCCCTCATCCCTCCTTGTCTGAGAGACATGAGTTGCGATCGGGACATCACACCTACAGGTGCGTCAAATTGTCCAACACCTCAACTGGAGGATGCAGCAATACTGTCTCCACCGTCTTCAACAGCAGAGACGCAAATGGAGCTGTACTTGCGAGTTGTATAGTGTGCGTGTGTAGCATCCACTGAGACACAGTTTATCCTACGCGAGGAAGACATGAGCCACCTCCACATGTCCGAGGCAGATTACACTGATCTACAAGAGCGTGTAGTGATGCTACACTGGGAGGTGATGGCAACGCGTGAACGACTTTCAGAGTAGGGGAGCACCAGTACTATTGGCACGAGCTTTCCACAACTTGCATCTCGCACACCCATATCCAGGTAGGATCCTGTACCAGCTCCGAGTATGACGTCCGATGGAGACACTACCACAAGAGAGGTGAGTATGCCTTCAGTTTCCGCCATCCTCGTTCCTGTCGACTCCATCATCGCTCCTCTTTCTTCCGGTGCTGCCATCACGCACCTTCATCCATCCACTTTAGCTGCTCCATCGTCATCTTTGTTCGTGTATGTGGTCCGATTTGTCGTTCCAGCCCTCCTTTAGTTGCTGTACACCTTTGTGCTTCAGGGTGCTCTGTCCCGCCTCGGAGGCCAGTTCCGCCACTTCATCCACGCCTGTGTGTTGCTCGCCCACTCCCTTTCCTCCGGCATACATAGATGCATCACGGTGGAGCAGAGAGAGGAGATACTGTGAGTTGGGACCCTTGGAAGTCACACGAGGACTGGTACACTCCAGGTGGTGTAGGGGCGATGTGAGGAGTCGTAGCCGAAGAAACCATTTTGTCTTTGAGGGTGGGAGCAGACTCGAGTGTNCTATGCTTGATCATCGCCTTGATGGGCATTGTTGAGCCGGAGTCCTATACAGCCGTGTCCACTATGCAAGCACTTGAGGACAGTGGAGTATATCCGACCATGCGGATGGAGTCAACTTGTTAGGAGGAGCTCAGTTGTGCCCTCGCGTGTTTATCTCTTGGTGACCCTACTAATCACACCGACGTTGAGAGTGGTAGTACATGCACGGATGACATTTCCACGTACTCGGTGGACTCCAACAACTATGCCTTCCCCTTCTCCCTTGGCACGCGATCCCTCATCCCTCCTTGTCTGAGAGATATGAGTTGCGATCGGGACATCACACCTACAGGTGCGTCAAATTGTCCAACACCTCAACTGGAGGATGCAGCAATACTGTCTCCACCGTCTTCAACAGCAGAGACGCAAATGGAGCTGTACTTGCGAGTTGTGTAGTGTGCGTGTGTAGCATCCACTGAGACACAGTTTATCCTACGCGAGGAAGACATGAGCCACCTCCACATGTCCGAGGCAGATTACACTGATCTACAAGAGCGTGTAGTGATGCTACACTGGGAGGTGATGGCAACGCGTGAACGACTTTGAGAGTAGGGGAGCACCAGTACTATTGGCACGAGCTTTCCACAACTTGCATCTCGCACACCCATATCCAGGTAGGATCCTGTACCAGCTCCGAGTATGACGTCCGATGGAGACACTACCACAAGAGAGGTGAGCATGCCTTCAGTTTCCGCCATCCTCGTTCCTGTCGACTCCATCATCGCTCCTCTTTCTTCCGGTGCTGCCATCACGCACCTTCATCCATCCACTTCAGCTGCTCCATCGTCATCTTTGTTCGAGTATGTGGTCCGATTTGTCATTCCAGCCCTCCTTTAGTTGCTGTACACCTTTGTGCTTCAGGGTGCTCTGTCCCGCCTCGGAGGCCAGTTCCGCCACTTCATCCACGCCTGTGTGTTGCTCGCCCATTTCCTTTCCTCCGGCGTACACAGATGCATCACGGTGGAGCAGAGAGAGGAGATACTGTGAGTTGGGACCCTTGGAAGTCACACGAGGACTGGTACACTCCAGGTGGTGTAGGGGCGATGTGAGGAGTCGTAGCCGAAGAAACCATTTTGTCTTTGAGGGTGGGAGCAGACTCGAGTGTGACAGGGGAGCTATCTCTATGTGATGGGAGACCACATGATTTCTAACCTAAGATCTGTTCAACTACGGTATCAGCATCTCCATTGTGGTCATCGTCGCCACGCTCATCTGCCCAGGGGGAGTGGTGTGTGGACCTTGACCTGATGCAACGTCATGGGAGATGCATGACGAGGGGTCCATGCTCTGCTATGAGCATAGTACAGCAGCCGTCGTGTGGCTCATGCTATGTGCCTGCACAACTACATGTGGATAGTAACACTCTTTTGGTCGAGACCCAGACACTTGGTGGGTTATACAATTGTCACGAGGAGACCATGAGATCGTGTTTCATGGTGTGTGGCTATACTGCGTGTGGCATGTGCATGCGAATTGGGTCGCTCATAGTGGTCAAGACCCGGACACGTCATGGGTTGCACCCGTTTTACAAGGAGATCCCCCTGTAAACCTGTGTGTTGTTTAATGATGCTATTGTGGCTGACATATAGACACTTGTCGGATTGCTTGTAGCGGTCGAGATCCGGGCACTAGTACCGCCAGTGTCACGAGGAGACCCTCTTGTTGCCTGACATGTGTATGATGTGCATTACAATGGTTTGTGCTTATGTGCATCACTCCTCTCATGGTCGAGACCCAGACATTTGGTAGGATGTGCCAGTGTCTAGGGAGGCCTTCAATGGGTAGCAAATGTGTATGTCTGTGAGTTCACTTGTGCATATTGTGGCTTGGCATATGCTTTTGTTCCATGCCTTGGCTCACTTTTTCTGGCGTTGACAGCCATGTCAGCCAGGGGGAGTGTTGGTTTGTGTGGCTTCCACCCGTCACAACCGACACCGGCTGATTACCCATATACCCCACGTTGGTGGTATAGGGTGGAGTAGAGCGTGACGACACGACGTGCCTCTCGAGTGTACCCAGACTTCTCCAGAACCTACTACACAAAGAAAGAGACGCAGTCGATGTGTTCCTACAGCCATGTGGGCTTGTTGGGAGCTAGGAGAGTTTTCTTGGTGGGCTGAGACCCGCACACCCACTGGACTATACCGGTGCGACAAGGAGACCTGATGGTTGTAGTAGGGCTTTTGATGTTCGAAAAGTTGTTTGTGATGTCTAGACGCAGATTTTGAGTGTTTCTAGCACTGCTTGTACTTTCTTGGTGGTCGAGACCCGGGCACTCGGAGGGCTATTCCGGTGCCTCGAGGAAACCACCTTTGTGATTCCTATCATTTATACAGTGTGTTCTCCCCACTTACTCATTTGGGTTAAGCGGGGGTGATGGGGCCCGGTGCGGCTAGCTGCGAGCACCCCTACATATGCCCGCTAGGGGCTCATTTGTCTTTTCTCCTTGTTCTTCCATGTTATGCATTCCAGACTTAGCCATTTTTTTGCCGTTGTGTACGACACTCACACTCAGAGCTCATGTTTGTGTTTGCATGGGCTTGCATGCCCATTAATTCATTTCCAACAGGTTGGTGGCGTCAGCGCGTCTTCCCATTTTGGGTTGATCTGCTCCAAGGATAGAACACAGGCGGTCAGTGATGTGAGACAGGCGTTGTGAGCCGTTGATGATGCTTTGTCGGTCTTCCGCCGTTGGACGGTCTTTCGATTGGACCACCAGCTTAACGTCGTGCCACGCAAAAGCGCGGCCGCGATGTCAATTTTCATTGATCTTAGCAGCGGTGATGTACACCTCCAAACTCGTTAGGGACATCCAAAACATTGGTTTGTATTGAATTTGCATGATGAAATTGTTCTAATGGAGCCAGTTGAATTATGGGTTTGCTCGAGAGTTGGAAATTTCTCTCAACGAGCACCGCTTCACGTGCATTTGCGTTGTAAAGGGCCTCCATCGCAACATTGAGTTTTTGGAGCAGGTGGCTGTTGATGCCCTCGAGGGTAAAGACCATGTTTTCCAGTTCCTTGTTCATCTGTGCATGCCCTCTAGTGCTACCTGTCGTCCTTGCTATCATCTTCGAGGCTGTTGGTAGGGATGGCTGGTTTATCGCCGTTGTGTCTGTGACCGGATTTTGTCGCCGAAGCCATATGTGTTGTCACAGCTGCCAGAAAGCCTACCACGTCAACATTTGTTATTGCATCAGAGTTCACGTGCATTGGGATGTTCTACTCCTCCATCGCTAAAGTCGTCACCAAAGACCCGCTGCTGGTTGTCGGTTGCGCTTGCTCGCCTGACATTGTAGCCGCAAAGTCTTCGAAGTCTTGACGTGCGAGATGCGCTGATAACTCGTGCGAGGTAGTCCTCCGGATGGGTGATGTAGTCGACTACCTCTCCAGCACCGCTGCGCTCTGATACCAAATGTTACACCAAAGAGAGCGTACGTGGTCAACATGTAGAAGTTGCATGGCAAAACACAGTTTAGAGTATTGGGGCACTTAAGCGATTCATACTTAGTGGTAAGTGTACTTCAATGACACGTGTCAAAATGATTGAACATATACGTATACAAGTGTCGAGTTACGAATGAAGCATAGTCGAGGTCATTGGGTCGAATG